>JAHRHZ010000001.1:5057394-5067394 GCA_024137785.1 Ginglymostoma cirratum
GAGGGAGTACAGGTGGAGGGAGTGTGCCTGTGTCGGGGTACTTTCCTTACAGTAACCTACTGAACCAAGCGGCCATCTCCTTTCTGAGCTGGTTGCGAATGGCCCCGCAGTGATGTAAACAGCAAGAGAGACCCCTGAACATCAGCAAATCAACTGATCTCATTGCTACCCGTGGGATCTTGCTGTGCATTAACTGGCTGCTATGTTTCCAACAGAGAGTCCAAATGTACAAATTTGGAGCAGGAGCAGGCCATTCAGCCCATCTCGTCTGTTCTGAGATTTGATGTGATAAGAATCCTATTCCTCAGGAGTAGTGGAGGCAGAGTCATTGAGGTTGTTGGAGGCCGAGATACACTTGACCAAACAGGCAGGGGTCAGAGGGTATCGGTGTGAGGGGAGATGGGAATGTGGAAGCTACAACCAGCCGTTACCTTGTTGGGGAACGGAAAGGAGTAGACTTAAATGATGGAGAGATTGCTCTCTCAGAGACGTTATAGCACACCCTCTGGAGCAGGTGAGACTTGATCCCAGGGTCTCCTGTCTCAATGGTAGGGGCACTACCAGCGTGTCATGAGCCAACGAGAGCAGAGGTGACAAAATGCACCTCAATTGCTACAAACTGCTTTGAGGATGACCTTGTTGCAGTTGT
Organism: Ginglymostoma cirratum; assembly: GCA_024137785.1. Lineage (NCBI taxonomy): Eukaryota > Metazoa > Chordata > Chondrichthyes > Orectolobiformes > Ginglymostomatidae > Ginglymostoma > Ginglymostoma cirratum. Next base: position 5,058,044 of record JAHRHZ010000001.1, read on the forward strand.
ACAAGAGGTCGGTAAGGCCATTTTCGGAGTACTGCATGCCGTTCTGATTTCCCCCAGTTGTATCTCTTCGATGGTGATGGAGGTAGATGCTCAGAATGTTGTCATTGTCCCTTTGTCCATCCCCTGGTCGATCGACCGGAAATGACATCAGCCCTGGGTGGCAGACCCCATCCTTTTCAGAGTGAAGGCTTGGCATTTGTCACTCTGTCATGTTGCCACCCTCGTTGTCATCCACCTTCTGCGATCCTACACAAATAAAGACACATTTGTTCAGACCAGCATCATAAAGCTTGACGTCACTTTTGTGTGAGCGAATAGAAAGAGAAAAAGAGAAAGGCTTCAACCCTCTTTCTCAGGAAAGATTTGGCTGCTTCTGGGAGCAGACAAGAAAGGAGAGGCCATTCCGCGCATTGCACCACTTAATTTCTGAAGGTGGGTCCAGACCCGAAACGTCAAGCTTTCCTGCTCCTCTGATGCTGCTTGGCCTGCTGTGTTCATCCAGCTCCACACCTTGTTACACCATTTAATTTAGTCTGTTCTGGGAGCCCCTTCTAAATATGCAACCTGAAAGCTCTAGCTAAAGAGTGTATCTTGATCAACGGGGCCAGTGGGCTGAGGAATGGCAGATGGAGTTTAGTGTAGGTAAATGCAAGGTGTTGCATTTTGGTGGGTCAAACCAGGGCAGGACTTACACAGTCAATGGTAGGGCCCTGGGGAGTGCAATAGAACAAAGAGATCTAGGGGTACAGGTTCATAGTTCCTCGAAAGTGGAGTCACATGTAGACAGGAAGGTGAAAAAGACTTTAGGAATGTTTGCTGTTATCGATGAGAGCATTGTGTGTAGAAATTGGGATGATTTGTTGCAACTGTACAAGATGTTGGTAAGGCCACATTTGGAGTACTGCATGCCGTTCTGATTTCCCTACTTTATAAGGAACATTATTAAACCAGGAAGAGTGCAGAAAAGATTTACTAGAAGGCTACCCAGACCGGCAGGTTTGAGTTATAAGGAAAGGTCAGATAGGCTGGGACCTTTTACCCTGGAGCGTTGGAGACTGAGAGAATGACCCTATAGGATCTATAAAATCTTAAGAGAAATAGATAAGGTAGACAGCCAACTGCTTTCCCCCAGGGTAGGGGAGTCTAAATCTAGAGGGCATAGGTTTAAGGTGAGAGGGGAGAAATAAAAAAGGTTCCAGAGGGGCAATTTTTTCCCATAGAGGGCGGTGAGTGTCTGGAACAGGCTGCCAGAGATTGTGGTGGAAGAGAGTACATTTTGTCATTTAAGAAACATTCAGACAGGTAGGTGGATGAGATAGGTTTGGAGGGACATGGACCAAACGCAGGCAAATGGGAGCCAGTTTAATTGTGAAAACTGTGCAACATGGGCAAGTTGGGCCGAAGGGCCTGTTTCCATGCTGTAAACCTCTATGACTCTATTGGCTTACACTGTGCTGTCTGTCGGACTCAGATGAATAGAAAGATCGAGAGGGCATTGTTCGAAGATGGTTGGCACAAGAACGAAAGGTGACACAGAGAAAAGAAAAGGTTGGGTCAATCACACCCTTTGGAAGAGAGTTGAAACATTTGCTGGAGGATGATATTACAGGGATAAAGGGAAAAGGTGCGCACTGGTGGTCAATCAAATCGTGCAGAGGGCCAGTATGTTGAGGGTGGGCTGAATGTCCCCCTTCCACACTGAAACTATGTTAATTGCTTGTCAATCATGTCCTTAAGGTGTTGTAGTGTCAATGTTAAGATGCAAGTGGTGTGTATTGTCTCTGAGCACATTTACAGGTGCATGACAAGGAACGGGTTAGAGGGATAGGGGCCAAATGCAGGCAAATCGGACTAGTTTAGATTGGGAAACCTGGTTGGCATGGATGAGTTGGACTGTTTCCTCTTGGCTGTATGTAAATAGTGAGCAGCTGTGACACTAGGATGAGAGGTGTGAGACTGAGCCAGTCAATAAATGCCCTCCGCACAAAGTAAAGCTCCATTTCTATCTCACCAGACAACTGAGGAACTATTAACAACTGTTGTAAGATTCCAAATTCATGAGGGAGAAAGAAATCAGGAAGAGTTACTAATGGAATGCAAGGCTGGAGCCTTGCGAGGAGCATCAATGTTAATTGGGGAGGCAGTGACCTCGTGGTATTATCGCTGGACTGTTAATCCGGAGACCCAGATAATGTTCTGGGGACCTGGGTTCATAATCCCGCCACAGCAGATGATGAAATTTGAATTCAACAAAATATCTGGAATTAAGAGTCTAATGATGACCGTTGAATCCATTGTCAACTGTCAGGGGAAAAACCCATCTGGTTCACTAATGTCCTTTAGGGAAGGAAACTGCCGTCCTTACCTGGTCTGGCCTACATGTGACTCCAGACCCACAGCAATGTGGTTGACTATTAACTGCCCTCTGGGCAATAAATGCTGGCACCAGACAGTGACTCCCACATCCTGTGATTGAGTAAAGAAAGATAAAAATAGGGACCCGTTAGGTAAATAGTGGGCCATGTGCATGGTTTTAGACTCATCATTTCCTTGTTTATTCACTGCTGTTGTCTTTCGGGGCTGGGAATCATTGTGGAAATCTGTCTGAGCAGTGACCAAAGCGCGTGAAAAGAGCTGGTTTGTGACGCAAGTTAATCCTGGTTATTACCTCTCTCTCTCTCTCCAGCAACGAGATTAAGCCAGTCTGTTCATAATTTGGTGTCACATTTGATGAGCTTCTGAAGACACATTTGAACCACACCTATGACTCCCAGCACCATCACTTCACCCCTGCCTCAGCTCATCTGCTGCTAGAACACGTAATCTTTCCTTCATTAACTCGAAACTCAACTATTCTCAAGAACTCCTGGCTGGTTCAACATCTTCCACCATGTGCCAAATCAAAATCTGTTGCCCATTTCTTAACATGTATCAAGTTCCACGCCCCTATCGCCCCTTGGGCTCACTGACCAATACTGGCTCCCACTCGTGTAAAGTCCTGATTTTAAAATTCTCAGCCTCGTTTTCAAATCCCTCCATAGTCCTCCTGATCTCCATAATCTCATCCAGCCCCACAGCCCTCTAGGATCTCCGCGCCTCTCTAATTCCAGCCTCTTGAGCGTTCCTGATTTTAATCGCTCCACCATTGGCGGCCTTGCCCTCTGCTCTCTGAGTCTGTACTTCTGGAATTCCCCTCCTAAACCTCACTCCCACTCGTGACTTCCCTTTTCTCCTGGAAATGATTCCTTCAAACATGCCTCATTGAGCAAATATTATCGATGCAAACAAAAATGGAGAATTCCTGTAGCAGCTTTTGTGAACTTTAGACACCCCAATGCTTTTATGGTAGACAGCAACAGTGGCATTGTGGGAATGGCATTGGGTTAGTCACCCATGGTATTGTGGGAATGGCATTGGACTAGTCACCCATGGCATTGTGGGAATGGAACTGGACTAGTCACCCAAGGCATTGTGGGAATGGCACTGAGCTAGTGACCCAAGGCATTGTGGGAATGGCATTGGACTAGTCACCCATGGCATTGTGGGAATGGCATTGGGTTTGTCACCCAGGGGTCAAGCGTAATGCTTTGGGGATGGGTTCACATCCCATTATGGGCACTTGTGGGGTTTATAATCAAATTAATTAAAAAAGGAAATTCTCATTAATGGTCACCCATAACAGCTCTCATCAATATTTTTCTGGGATCTGCCTTCCTTATCCATGGTTTATATGTAACTCCAGACTCCCAGCAATGGGGTTGATGCTTAACCGCCCTTTGAAATGGCATGGAGAGCCACAGACCATTCATAAAGTCAGCTCTTCGGTTGTTAATTCTAAACCTGAGATAAATTTTTGTTAAGCAAAAGTGTGTGGGCCAAAGGCAGAGAGTTAGGCCACAGATCAACCACAGTCTCATTGAATTGTGGAACAGGTTAGAGGGGCTGAATGGCTGTTTCTACGTTCCTATCGCCGTCTTCCTCAGGGCAATTACGGATGGCAATTCAATGCCACCCTTTCTTGACAATAAAATCCGTAAAATGGAAAATGTTATTGTCCTCGAGAAGCCGATGGCAAATCATCGAAACACTGGAGTAGATGTCGGGTCTCAGATGATGTTAGTGTTGATTGTCCTGTCTTTCAGTCCCTATAGCCCCCACAAACAGCTCTGTAATGGAGAATATCAGAGGCTTTGGAAGGAAGAGGATCCAAGCGACAGCTCGGCACCTTCGAAGCTCACTCTCTTCGACAAACTGATGCTGTCCCACAACATCTGGCTGCAGCTGAGAATCGAGGCAGCGCAAGTCAAGGACATTCTCAGGGATCAGCCCCCGGGGGTAAGTCTGATAAAGGGGCAGACTGGTTAGAGGGAAGGGCCAGAACATCGCCTTCTGCTGCTCTCGATTGTAGTGGACTTGGAGGATCAGTCAGCACAGGAGGAGGCCGTTTGGTCCATGGTGACAATACTGGTTCTTCAAGTGAATTGTCCGATTAGCCTCCCTCCACTTTCTAAACCCCAAAGCTCTGAATATGTTTCTTTTGCCAGTATTTATCTAACCCTGTTGAAAATTATTGTTTCCACCTAGGCAATGGCCTAGTGGTATTATCACTGGACTGTTAATCCAGAAACCCGGATAATGTTCTGGGGACCTGGGTTCGAATTCCACCACGGCAGATGGTGAAATTTGAATTCAATTTAAAAAAAATATCTGGAATTAAGAGTCTAAAATTATCACCATGAATCTATTGTCGATTGTTGGAAAAACCTACCTGTTTCACTCATGTCCCTTAGGGAAGGAAACTGCCATCCTTACCTGGTCTGGCCTACATGTGACTCCAGACCCACAGCAATGTGGTTGACTCTTAACTGCCCTCTGGGCAATTAGGGATGGGCAATAAATGCTGGCCTAGCCATCCCGTTAATGAATAAAGAATAACCAATAAAGGAAACCATCCTTTCAGGCAACACATCCCAGATCATAACATCTCACTGAGTTTAAAAAGTAAATCCCCTCCACTTCCTCCTGCTCCTGCTCCTTCAGTGATTGAAACCTGTGTCACCAACTCTTCTGTCAATCTGATCAGTTTCCCCCAACTTATTCTCTCAAACCCCCTCATCATTTTGAACTTTAAATCACCCCTCAGCCTTCTAAAGGGGACCATTCCCAGCTTCTCCTGTCTCTTCCTGTAACCAAAAACCGTCAACTATTATCCACTTCATCCATTCTTTATCCACTCGGTTTCCAGGAAACAGTGATCATAATGTTACAAACAATCCAACCTGGACTTTACCCATTCTTCAGATTACAGGAGTTGGGAGGGTAATGTTATGGCTACACAGGACATTCATTAGGCAACTTTTTGAATACAGCGTGCAATTCTGCTCTCCCTGCTATAGGAAGGATGTTGTGAATCTTGGAAGGGTTCAGAAAAGATTCACAAGGATATTGACAGGACTAGAGGGCTTGAGCCATAGGGAGGGGCTGAATGGGCTGAGGCTATTTTCCCTGGAGTGTCGGAGGCTGAGGGGTGACCTTAAGGAGGTTTATAAAATCATGAGGGGTGTGGATAGGGTGAATAGCCAAGGTCTTTTCCCCAGGGTAGGGGAGTCCAAAACTAGAGGGGCATAGGTTTAAGGTGAGAGGAGAAAGATTTAAAAGGGAGCAAAGGGGCAACTTTTTCATACAGAGGGTGGTGCGTGTGTGGAATGAGCTGCCAGAGAAGGTGGTGGAGGCTGGTACAACTACACCTGGATGGGGACATGGATAGGAAGTGTTTAGAGGGATATGGGCCAAATGCTGGCAAATGGGACCAGATTAATTTAGGATATCTGGTCGGTGTGGATGAGTTGGAAGAAAGGGTCTGTTTCCGTGCTGTATGACTCTATGACTGTACATGTGTGCCAGTATCTATTGATATAATGTAATTAGTGCACGGTATCTTCCAACAAGGAATACATTACTCATTTAGTTCATAACAGTTCATTTCTTATCTGATCAAAGTTGACATTACATAAAATGCAAACCTAATCAGTTTATTTCAATACTGTAGTCGCTCGGTGCAGTTTCATTTACAGTTAATATTGACTGCACTCAATACATATTAAACATCCCAAAGGTTTTGTGCCGCTTTCAACTCCTCAGTGTTCTATAACCAAAGGGCATTTAGCAGTGACTCTCTTCAGACCTTCAATACCATCCCTCCCTTCAGAGTCCTGAACCTCGCAGTGTGCCAGTCTGCCACATTCGATGGAGAAAGTCAGAAATCACACGACACCAGGTTATAGTCCAACAGGTTCATTTGAAATCACAAGCTTTCGGAGCGCTGCTCCATCGTCAGGTACAGTCCTTGACTTCTGTCATGTTGACTTCTGACTTTGTCCACCCCAGTCCAGCCACCTCCACATAGAATCATAGGATCCCTACAGTGTGGAAACAGGTCCTTCGGCCCAATAGGCCCACACCGACCCTTGGAGCATCCACCCAGACCCATCCCCCTATAACCCACTTAAGCTACACATTCCTGAACACTACGGGGCAATTTAGCATGGCCAATCCACCCTAACCTGCACATCTTTGGACTGTGGGAGGAAACCGGAGCACCTGGAGGAAACCCACGCAGACACGGGGAGAATGTGCAAACTCCGCACAGACAGTCGCCCGAGGGTGGGATCGAACTCAGGTCCCTGGCGCCATGAGGCAGCAGCACTCATGGCTACACTCCATGGAGGATAGCTCTTCGCACAGGGAAGCATGGGTTTCCTGTAAAAGACCCAGAACAGCTACTCTATACGGCTGTATTAAGTGTCAAGGAGTTGGTAAAGATGGGGTCCCAGTGGTAACAGCTTCAGAAGGGTTTGAAGTCAGAGAGATTACAAAGAAGGGTATTTTAATCTCCTGTCCTGATGGGAATGCAGCCTCAAAGTTTCTTATGCCTTATACAACGTTTTCTAGAAGACACTAAAAGTATAACCAGTATGAATATTTCTAGTGGTGGAGGGCTGGGAGTATCCTGCAGTACAGGTGGAACAGTGCGAACCTGGCAAGCCAACAATGGAGAATTGAGGAGAGGTCTGGTTGGCCACGTGTACATTGTGAACTGCTGTAGGTTTGGGCAGACTGAAGGGAGCCTTTCACTGAGCTGTTGGACTCCTCCCCAGTGATGTCGGTAGATTGCACGGCTAATGAAAGGCACCTTCAGGAATGATTATGCAGTGCCAATTCTGCCAACTGTTCTCTGTTATTCTTGAAGTTAGAGATTGAGAACGACGGGGTTGGGGGTGGGATGTGGAATGTGTGGATGGGGATGTGAGGGGAGTTCAGCATTACGCTGCCAACTCCTTTTCACTGTGGGATGCAGGTAGTCCACTCCGTACTCTTTGACTGCAGGTTACACCGAAAAATAAACAGCCTGCATTTCTCTAGCACCTTTTATGTTTTCGGCAGGTTCCGAAGCACTTTGCAGCCAATGATGTATTTTACTGAAGTGTGGACACACGTACGGGAGGCTAAGACCCAGCAGTATTATTGCCGGACTGTAGAATCCAGAGATGTGGCTAATGCCTTGGGGACCCGGGTTTGGATCCTGTCCTGAGGAAGGGTCACCGGACCTGAAACGTTAACCCTGTTTTCTCCTTCACAGATGCTGCCAGACCTGCTGAGCTTTTCCAGCAACTTCTGTTTTTTGTTCTTGAATCCTGCCACGTCAGATGGTGGAATTTGAACTCAATAAAAAAATCAGGAATTGGGAGCCCAATTAAAAGTCTAAATAAAAGTCTGACCACAAATCCATTGCTAGCTGTTGGAAAAATCCATCTGGTTCACTAATGTCCTTTAGGGAAGGAAACTGCCATCCTTACCTGGTCTGGCCTACATGTGACTCCAGATCCAAAGCAATGTGGTTGACTCTTAACTGCCCTCTGGGCAATTAGGGATGGGCAATAAATGCTAACTTAGCCTTTTTTCTTGTGAATAAGATTAAAGAAAAGGAAATGGCTGTATTGTATTGTAGGAAATGTAACAGCCAACAGATAGTGTGGATGCATTTAAGGGTAGGCCAGACAAGCCCAGTAGGGAGAGGGAGATAATGAGGGTTATGTTGGAAGATTTAGATGAGGAAATGACAAGCATGAGCACAGCAAAAACACTAGCAAGGCCTGGATGGGCTGAATGGCCTGTTTCTGGACTGTATATCCTAAAATATGCAAGCAGTGCATATCAGTTTTCCTTCGCCAGCAATTGTTTTTATCGATGACGGTTGAGGGTTAAATACTGTCGCAGGACACAAGGCAGAACTCCCCTGCTATTCCTCTTCAGATCAGTGGTCGTAGGATCATTTAGCTCGATTTTTCAAGGAGAGGACTCTCTTTACCATCTTACCCCCGAAAGACAGTGCGTTTGGCAGTGCGGCACCCCTACAGGACTGCACTGGAGTGATAGGCTCGGTTCTGTGTTCGAGCCTGCGGGGAGGGTAATGTCCAGACTGCAGGCTGACAGCTGCATTAAAAGCAATACAGTGAGAAAACCTCTCAGCGGTCCCACCCTGAGAACTCCCAACGTCTTGAAACAAATCCATGGTTTGCTTTCCTTCTGCTAACCAAGACCGATTTCAGCCCAGGAGCTGATCACTCTTTACATACCAATTCCAGACAGTGGTTAGGACTCGCCCCGTGTGTTATTCCGATAATTTCCTCAGTCTGGGGAGACAGGCACTCTCCTCGGACAATCGATCCTTTCAAACCAACGCAATTGGACCCAGTCAACCCAATAAGGAGAGAGAGAGGGGAAAGATTTAAAAGGGACAACCTTTTCACACAGAGGGTGGTGCGTGTATGGAATGAGCTGCCAGAGGAAGTGGTGGAGGCTGGTACAATTACAACATTTAAAAGGCATCTGGATGGGTACAAGAGTAGGAAGGGTTTAGAGGATTCAAATGCTGGCAAATGGGACCAGATTAATTTAGGATATGTGGTCGGCATGAATGGGTTGGACCAAAGGGTCTGTTTCCGGGCTGTACATCTCTATGATTTGATATAATACGATTCTATAAGAACTAGGGACAGGAGGAGGCCATTCAGCCCCTTCATCCTGCTCTGCCATACAATACTATCACAGCTGGCCTCATCTTGGCCATAAAGCCACTTTCCTGCCCATTCCCTTTAACTCATCACGAATTTAAAAATCTGTTCATCTCCTCCTTAAATGTACTCACCACTCTTTGGGGGATGAATTCCACAGATTCATGACCCTTTGAGAGAAGTAATTTTTGATTCTACTGACCCTCATCCTAAAAGTATGACCTCTCATTCTAGGTTTACCCTGGAAAGAATACATTCTCTCTACCTTTATTTTGTC
>JAHRHZ010000001.1:5072394-5080066 GCA_024137785.1 Ginglymostoma cirratum
TTGAATGATGCACCCAACCTGTGAACAAATCGCAAATGAATGGTGTTGATGACTCAGTAGGGTTTATTGTTGCTCCTGTTTCTTGCCCTCAAACCTCCAAGACTTTGGTCAACTGCTCAAAATCTCCTTATGACTCTCCCGGAGGATCAGATTTTACCTGATTTACACACTTGTGATGTGCTTTGGGAACATTTTATCGTGTTAACATCAGGAGCAGGGACCTCAAACCCACCCTGTCATTCAACAAGATCGTAGCTGATCTCCCCAAGGCCTCATCTCCTCTCCGCATAGACCGCCAACTCCCCAATATTTCCGAAATCCTTCCGCATGCTCTTTAAATACTCTCAGTGATCCATACTCCAGGATAGAGAATTCCAGGCACTCACCAATCTCCAGGAGAAGCAATGCCTTCAGGTTAAATGAGCTTCCCCCTTTTCCTGCAACTGTGCTTCCTAGTTTGAGATTGTCCCTGAAATAACCCCTCAGAAGCTGGAATGCCATCACCACTCACCCTTTATTCCCAAATGCGCAACCTTAGACAATAGCACTGCCTCTCACTGAGTCAAAACATTAGTAGGTGTCATATATAGACCTCCAGACTGCTGTGGTGATGTCAAGAATGGTATTAAACAGGAAAATAGAAACGCATGTGATCAGGGAATATCAGTGATCATGGGTGACCTTAATCTGCATATACATTGGGCAAATCAAACTAGCCACAATGCCTTAGAGGAGGAATTCCTGGAGTGTATATGGGATGGGTTTCTTGACCAATATGTGGAGGAACCAACTAGAGAGCAGGCCATCTTAGGTTGAGTACTGTACAATGGGAAGGGAATCATTGCCAATCTAGCTGTGCAAGACCCCTTGGGGAAGAGCGACCATAACATGATAGAATTTTTTATCAAAATGGAGAGTGAGGTTCTTGACTCAGAGACTAGAGTACTGAATCTTAATAAAGGAAACTACGAGGACATGAGGCGTGAGTTGGCCTTGATAGATTGGGGAGAGTTACTTAACGAAATAACAGTGGATAGGCAATGCCAAACATTCAAGGAACGCATGGGAGAACCACAACAACTGTTTATTCCTGTCTGACGCAAAAGTAAAATGGGTACGAGGGCTAATCCATGGCTTACAAAGGAAAAAGAGATAATGTCTGATTCAAGGAAGAAGCATACAGATTGGCCAAGAAAAAAAATAAATCTCTGAGAATTGGGAGCAGTTTAGAATTCAGCAAAGAAGAGCCAAAGGATTGGTTAAGAAAGGGAAATTAGAGTACAAAATTTAGCTTTCAGGGAACATAAAGACTGACGCTAAGAGTTTCTATAGGTACATGAAGAAAAAGAGATTGGTAAGGACAAATGTAGGTCCCTTACAGGCACTAACAGGGGAACGTATAATAAGGGACAAAGAAATGGCTGAGGAATTGAATACATACTCTGGTTCTGTCTTCACAAAGATAGGATACCAGAATTGTTGGAGGACACAAGATTTAGTGTGAGGGAAGAACTGAGGGAGATCAATATTAGTTGAGAAATAGTGCTGGGAAAATTTTTGGGATTGAAGGTGGATAAATCCCCAGGGCCTGAGAATCTAATTCCCAGAGTACTTAAGGAAGTGGCTGTAGAAATAGTGGATGCATTGGCGGTCATCTTCCAGGATTGTATAGACTCTGGAACAGCCCCTGCAGATTGGAGGGTGGCTAATGTCACTCCAATATTCAAAAAGGGAGGTAGAGAGAAAACAGGGAATTATAGACCAGCCAGCCTAACATTGGTAATGGGGAAAATTCTCAAACCCATTGTAAAGGATTTTAAAGCAGTGCGTTTAGAAAGCAGTAGCAGGATCAGACAGAGTCAGCATGGATTTACAAAGGGACAAAATCATGCTCGACAAATCTGTTGGAATTCTATGAAGATGTAATTAGTGGAGTTGACAAGGGGGAGCCAATTGATGTGGTATATTTGGACTTTCAGAAAGCATTTGACAAAGTCCCACATAAGAGATTATTGTGCAAGATTAAAGTGCATGGGATTGGGGGAAGTGTATTGAGACGGACAGAAAACTGGTTGGCAGAGAGGAAACAAAGAGTAGGAATTAATGGGTCCTTTTCAACTTGGCAGGCAGTAACTAGTGGGGTGCCACAGAGATCAGTGCTAGGACCCCAGCTATTCACAATATGTGCTAATGATTTGGATGAGGGAACAAAATGTAACACCTCAAAGTTTGCAGATGATACCAAGATGGGTGGGAGGGTGAACCATGATGAGGATGCTCAGATCCTTCAGCATGATCTGGACAAATTGGGTGAGTGAGCAAATCAATGGCAGATGAGTATAATTTGGATAAATGTCACTTTGGAAGCAAAAAGAAGAAGGCAGGTTACTACCTGAATGGCTGTAAATTGGGAGAGGGGAGTGTGCAGTGGGACCTGGGTGTCCTTGTGCACCAGTTGCTGAAGGTAAGCATGCAGGTGCAGCAGGTGGTAAAGAAGGCAAATGGTATGTTGGCCTTCATCGGGAGAGGTTTCGAGTGCAGGAGCACGGATGTGTTGTTGCAGTTATACAGGGCCTTGGTGAGGCCACACCTGGAATATTGTGTGTAGTTTTGGTCTCTTTTTCTGTGGAAGGATGCTCTCGCTCTCAAGGGAGTACAGCGAAGGTTTACCAGGCTGATTCTGGGAAGGGCGGGACTGACGTCTGAGGAGAGATTGACTAGGTTGGGATTGTTTTCGCTAGAGTTGAGATGAATGAGGGGGGATCTCAAAGACACTTATAAAATTATAACAGGACTGGACAGGGTAGGTGCAGGGAGGATGTTCCCGATGGTGGGTCTGTCCAGAACAAGGGGTCACAGAATGAGGATTTGGGGTAGACCACTTAGAACGGAGATGAGGAGACATTTCTTCACCCAAAGAACACAGGAACTAGTTGATGCCAAACCATTGAATGTATTCAAGAGGTGACTAGATATAACACTTGGGGAGAAAGCAGGATTAGGCTATTGAGTTGAACGATGGCAGTGCAGGCTTGAAGGGCTGAATGGTCTCCTCCTACTCCTATCTTCTATGTTTCTATGTCAAGCATTCAGCAGCTCAGTATCCCTCACATTCCCCTTTCTATGTCGGCCAACTCTAATTAAGATTAATAGCCTCAATCAAAGAATTCATATTCTATGAGATCCAGCTGGCTGACCTTGTTACGGTACACCCACCCCACTGCCCCCACAACGTAGTGAAAACATCTCTTTAACATCTCCCCTGTCAAGCCCCCTCAGAATCTTAAACAGAAACAGAGTTTACTGGAGAAACTCAGAAGGTCTGGCAGCATCTGTGGAGAGAAACACAGTCAACTTTTGAGGTCCAGTGACCCTGCTTCAGAATCTTGTGTGTTTCAATAAGACCACCCCTCACTCGTCTAAACTGTAATGAATAAAGAACCTAATCCTGTTTAGCTGTTCTGGATAGGTCAATTCTTTCATCCCAGGAATTAGCCTTTTTGATAGGCCTCTAATGCCGAAGATGCAGGAGCATACTTAGGCAATTTGGCCCATCAAGTCTGCTCAGCCATTTGATCATGGCTGATATGTTTCTCAAACCTATTCTCCTGCCTTCCCCTTATAATCTTTGACCACTTTACTCATCAAGAACCTTGCTCTGTCTTAAATAAACTCAATGACTTGGCCTCCACAGCCCTCTGTAGCAATGAACTCCACAGATTCCCCACCCTCTGGCTGAAGAAGTTCCTCCTCATCTCAATCCTTAAGGGTCATCCATGCCAGTCCATCCTTTCTTAAGGACTAAAATTGTACCCAGCTATGGAGTCGTAAAGCTGTACAGCATGGAAACAGACCCTTCAGTCCCACTCACCCATGACAACCAGATATCCTAAACTGATCCAGGCCATTTGCCAGCGTTTGGCCCATATCCCTCTAAACCCCAGTCCTCCAGCTAGGTCTTCACCAACACCCTGTATAATATGAGACTGCCCTATTTTTAAACTTCAATCTCTACTGTCATGAAGATCACCCTACGCATCAAGGAGAGGTGATGGCCTAATGGTATTATCACTGGACGGAGGATCTGGGTTCTAATCCCACGATGGCAGAATTTGAATAAAATTAAAAATCTGGAACTAAGAGTCTAACAATGACCATTGTCAGAGAAACCTGTCATTCAGAGATAACACAGAGTGGAGCTGGAGGAGCACACCAGGCCAGGCAGCATCAGGGGAACAGGAAAGTTGACACTTTTTCGGAAGAAGGGTCCCGACCCGAAACGTCAGCTTTCCTGCTCCTCTGATGCTGCGTGGCCTGCTGTGTTCCTCCAGCTCCACACTGTGTTACCATTATCTGGCTCATTAGCATCCTTCAGTGAAGGAAACTGCCATCTTTATCTGGTCTACATGTGACTGCAGACCCCCAGCAATGTGGTTGACTCTTACTTGCCGTCTGGGCAATAAATGCTGGCCTAACCAGTAATTCCCTTACAATCAATGAGTATTTTTTTTAAAAAAAGCATTTTATCGGGCTGCCCTTTTCAATGGAGTTGTGCCGCGTCTGAATTTTGATATTGTCTATTGCTTTCAGTTTTGCTAATGTCATGGAAACTGATTGAATTTAATCCCCCTGGTGGGAGAGGAAAGATTTTCTGGTTACCTTAAATGTCAGTGTGGTGGAAAGTCTGTAGATTCTCTCCACACTTTCTGTGGTTCAGTGACTTGTGGATGAAAGGAGGGTGGATGTGAGCTTAAACTGCACAGAGTTACGTCAATTTCAGTCACAGACTCTGTTTTGTTTTCTCCGACAGTGCAATATTTCTGATCCGTCTTTTCCATTCAGTCTGCCGCTAGTTTTCCTCATTATTACTGTCAAATTCTACTGACTAAAGGGAAAAGAAATTTACTCCTTAAAACGCTGAAAGAATGACTCACTTTGGAAATCTGAAAGAAAAACAATATTTGCTGGAGAAACTCAGCAGGTCTGGCAGCATCTGTGGAGAGAAAGCAGATGTAACGGTCGGGGTCCTGTTCAGACCCGCTAAGGTTCTTAGATTCAGAACTGAGCTCTAAAGAAGGGTCACTGGACCCCAAACCTCACCCCACAGCTGTAGCCAGACCTGCTGAGTCTCTCCAGAAATCTCTGTTTTTGTAACAATTTACTCATGTCTTGTGTTCGTCTCAAACTCAACCCGGGGATTAGTGGGTAGACCCAGAGGCGTTGACCCTGTACAGAGGCGGTGCTGCACTGTCACAGAAACTGTCTTTCAGACAAGATATTAAACTGATGTCCCACTTGACCCTTTCGGGCAGACATAACTATCCAAAAATACTATCCCACAGCAAGTAACTGAAAGACAAACAGGGAGAGTTCATCCCAGAGCCTGCGATCTGACATTAGACTGCTTTTTATCACGTTGTGGGTTGATTAGCTTAGTTGGCTAGATGATGTAGTCAGTGCATTGAGTATAGGAGTTGAGACATCATATTTAGGACGTACAGGGCATTGGTTAAGTCACTTTTGGAATACTACATTCAGTTCTGGTCTCCTTGCAATAGGAAGGATGTTGTAAAACTTAAAAGGGTTCAGAAAAGATTTACAAGGATGTGGCCAGGGTTGGAGGGTTTGAGCTACAGGGAGAGTCTGTATAGTCTGGGGCTATTTTCCCTGGAGCATTGGAGGCTGAGGGGTGACCTTATAGACGGTTATAAAATCATGAGGGGCATGGATAGGGTGAATAGCCTTTTTCCCAGGGTAGGAGAGTCCAAAACTAGAGGGCTTAGGTTTAAAGCGAGAGGGGAAAGGTTTAAAAGGGACCTAAGGGGCAACTTTTTCTCACAGAGGGTGGTGTGCGTATGGAGTCAGCTGCCAGAGGAAGTGGTGGAGGCTGGTACAACCACAAGATTTTAAAGGCATCTGGATGGGGTCATGAATAGGAAGGGTTTAGAGGGATATGGGCCAAATGCTGGCAAATGGGATTAGGTTTGCTTAGGATATCTGGTCGGCATGGGCAAGTTGGGCCAAAGGGAATGTTTCCATGCTGTGCAGCTCTGTGATCTCTGTGGTTGTTGGGTTGCTCATCGAGCTGCCTGGTTATAGTACAGATGTTTCATCCCATGCTAGGTAACATCATCAGTGTGGTCTCCGATGAAGCGATACTGTTCTACTCCACTTGGAATCTATACTGTCCGGTCTGTTACATTGAGTTGTGTTGTTTCCAGCCCTTTTTTGCAAGGGTCTGTATATGGGGTTTAATTCCACATGTATGTTGACTGTTGACATGTTGAAAACCAGGCCGCTAGGAATTCTATGACTAGCTGACTCTCTGGCTGGCTTGCAATGTCGAGCGATGCCAACAGAGTGGGTTACAATTCCTGCACTGGCTGAGGTTAGCATGAAGGCCTCTGTTTCTCAACCTTGCCTGACCCTCAGATTCACCGAAGATCCTCAGGCAGCACCTTCCAAACCCACGACAACATCCATCTGGAAGGACAAAAGGGCAGCAGACACATGGGAACACCACCCCCCCTGCAAGTTCCCCTCCGAGCCACTCACCATCCTGACTTGGAAGTATATCGGCTTCAGAATTCCAGAATCCTGGAAATCTCTCCCTAAGGGCAGTGTGGGTCAACCCACAGCACATGGACAGCGGTGGGTTAAAAAGGCAGCTCACTCCCACCTTAAGGGGGCAACTAGGGACAGGCAATAAATGCTGACCCAGCCAGCGACGCCCACATCCCAATACGTGAATTAAACAAAAGGTTAAACTCACCTCTAGCTGTCTCTCTCTCTCTGATAGAGAGCATCCCTATGGTTCTCCAGTGACTTTAGCTTCACTTTATCAAGTTGTGACTGGAGGGAGTTTGCAAATTGTCATGTTCCCTTTTATTGAAATCCCCTTTCCATTTCCGGTGTGTTAATTGGATTTCATTTCCACCGGCTGGAATGGTGGGGTTTGAACCCACAGCTCCAGACTTATTAACCCAATGATATTGCCACCTTTGGCCTGGCCAGCCATGTTTTCACGAAGTGACCCCGTCCCTAGGATCAGTCAGCTGCACAGCTCGTCTGCGATACCAACGGTTCCCACTCTGGCTGAGATTACTATGAAGGTCCTAATTTCTCAACGTCTCCCATTGCCTGAGATGTGATGACCCTCAGGGTGACCCACCACCAACCGTCTCTCTCTCTCTCTCTCTAATGAGAGACCTATAGTGACTTTACTTTTTCGCCACTGACCCCTTTATTGGCTGCAAAGGGCTTTGGCGTGTCCTGAGGAGGTGGAAGGCGCTATATAAATGTAAGTCTTTGTCTCACAAGCCAGCTCCTTTGGTGTGTACTGTGTCTACCATGTAAAGACGACCATACCTTGCTGTCTGCTTTCTGACATACAGTTTTTGTGTAACTCATTCACACAGACGGCAGGAGGGGAGAGAGGCAGTTCCCTCGGAAATGCTATCCCATTTGATTCTGAGCAGCTGAGAAAAAAACTGCTATGTTACAGTCCCAGGAATCAAAAACTTTACTGATGCAGATGGACCGGGGAATTAGGGGCTGTTTTCTCTCAGACAGGGCAAGGCCTAAGAGGAGATAACAAGCTGTGGGGCTGGATGAACACGGCAGGTCAAGCAGCATCATAGGAGCAGGAAAGCTTGACGTTTCGGGTCTAGAC
>JAHRHZ010000001.1:5090066-5197864 GCA_024137785.1 Ginglymostoma cirratum
GCGGGGTTTAGGCCCGAAACGTCAAGTTTTCCTGCTCCTATGATGCTGCTTGACCTGCTGTGTTCCTCCAGCCCCATGCTTGTTATCTGCAGAACATTAGCTGTGTCTCTGGTTTAGTGATAACACCACTAGGGCCACCACCTCCTGTCCCTGTCTCTTGACTCTGCTCGGGCCTCCTCCCGACCTCTCAATCATTGGATGTGGGCAATGCCAGCATTTTGCTGCCTTTCCCTAATTGCCCCTTGAGCTGAATGGCTTTGCTGGGCCATTTCGGGTCAACTACATTGCTGTGGGTCTGGACTCACTTGTACAGCCAGACTGGGTAAGGATGACTCTTCCTATAAATGAAATAGGTGCTACACGAATGCAAGGCTTTCTCTCTTAGTCCGTCTGCAGCTGGAAAGGGTGTGTTCTGCCCAGCTTAGTGGCAAAATGATTGACTTTCACAGGGTGTGGTTAGCGAGAAAGAGTGATTTCAATTTTTACACATTTTTTTGACTGCTTTTTTTTTTGGGAAATCACATGACTGCTTAAAAAAAAAAGGCGTGTGGTTCTATATTTACCCGAGCTGGGGGGAGGGAGTCTGTGTGACTGGCTGGAGTCTTACGCAGTTACCCAGCCCAGCGACAGAGAAACAGGAGTATGTGGTTTACTTCAAGGTGAAGTCAGTGAATAGAAAGTGTCGTCTGGTTCACTCATTCACTTCCTGCTCGTGAGTGCTATCAGGCAGACGACTTTGAACGCTGAATGTACAGCTTAAAAAGAACCTGCAGCCCTCCAGACTCAATATCGAGTTCAATAATTTTAGAGTCTGAACTCCCCCATGGCCTAGCCCCCTACCCAACGCACACGGCCTTGTTATCCACATTGCTCGCCATTACACACTACCTAAAGTTTGCCACCTTAATGCAGCACCCGGCTCCCTGGCCAACATCTCTGTCTCTGGCTTGCTACAGTGTTCCAGCAAAGCCCAACACAAGCTGGAGGAACATGCATTTTCCGCTTGGGGGACCCTATAGCCCTCCGGACTCAATATTGAGTTCAATAATTTTAGGGCCTAAACTCTCCCATGTCCCAGCCCCCTACCCCACACACCCGGCCTTGTTACCACACAGCCTGCCATTGCACACCCCCTGTTGTTAGTCACTAACAGCCCCCATTAACAACTATTCTCCCTCCCAGCCTGATCGTTAGCAACTCCTTTGTCTGTCCAACTGTCTTTCTCTCTCTTTGGGCTCTATCCTATCGTTCACTTGCTACTCCATCCCCCTTACTATCTCCTGCATATAAACTAATGTTTTCCCAGCCACCATCAGTTCTGAGGAAGGGTCACCGGACCCCAAACAGTAACTCTGATTTTTTTCTTCACAGGCCTGCTGAGCTTTTCCAACGACTTCTGTTTTTAGTTTAGCAAGAATGTGGTCTCCAGGAAATCCTTTATTCATTCACAGGATGAAGGCATCACTGGCTAGGCAGCACTTATTGCCCATCACTAATTGCCCCATAGGGCAGTTAAGAGTCAACCACATTGCTGTGGGTCTGGAGTCACATGTAGGCCAGACGAGGTAAGGATGGCAGTTTCCTTCCCTAAAGGGACATTAGTGAACCAGATGCGTTTTCCCAACAATCGACAACGGATTCACAATTCCAGATTTTTTGTTTTATTTGAATTCAAATTCCATCATCTGCCGTAGCAGGATTCGAACCCGGGACCCTAGAACGTTATCTGGGTCTCTGGATTAACAATCCAGCAATAATCCCACTAGGCCATCGCCTTCCCTGAATTAATCCCCTGGACTCCTCTGACAATAGAGAACCCCATAAGAGAGGAATGGCAAAAGCGACAGAGGAATCAGAGTCAGTCTCAGAATAAATGGGGACCAGCTTAAAACTGAGATAGAGTCATACAGGACAGAAACAGACCCTTTGGCCCAACTAGTCCATGCAGATCAAACTAAACTAGTCTCACCTGCCTGCCCCTGGCCCATATCCCTCCAAACCTTTCCTATTCGAGTACTTATCCAAATGTCTTTTAAACGTTGTAACCGTACCCGCATCCACCACTTCCTCTGGAAGTTCATTCCACACACGAACCACTCTGTGTAAAAAAAAAATTGCATCTCATGTCCTTTCTCCACTTCCCTTAAAAAAATGTCCCCTTGTTTTGAACTCCCCCACCCTAGGGAAAAGACCCTCACTACTCACCCCATCTATGCCCCTCATAATTCTTCTCTCAGAGGGTTGTAAGGCTTTGGGACTCCTTGCCACAGAGAGTGGGGGCAGAGTCCTTGTGTATGTTTAAGGCTGAGACAGATTCGATATCGGATTAAGGGTTACAGGGAAAGTGGGTGTGAGGAACGTTGGACCAGCCATTGAATGGTGAAGCAGGCTTGAGGGGCCGAATGGCCTACTCCTGCTCCTATTCCTTTTCGGTTTTTTAGAAAAGTAACTTCTCAATTTCCCAGAAAACTCACCCTTAACTGCATTCTGAACGTATTGGGGATGTTGGGGGAGAGGGCACAGATGGGCATTTGAGGTCACAAGGTGACATTGGCAACACCTCCAGAGACACGTCGAGCTAGAGTTGGCCACTTAAAATTGATCCCCGCACTCTCCAATAGCCCAGGAGGCGTGGCTCAGTTGTGGCATTTGACTCCAGAGGGCAAGGAAACAGGCAGCAGTTCGGCAAGCCATCAAAACCTTATTTATGTTCCTTTCAGGGATAGAACAAATAGGCCACTCAGCCCCTTGAGCCCGCTCCCCCATTCAGAGGCCCAGCTAATGCCCTGGGGACAGGGGTTTGATTCCGACAAGAGCAGCTGGTGGAACTTAAAAGAAACGAATAGGAAGCTAGTTTCAGTAGTGGCGTGGGCATCAAGACTGTCACCAAAACCCATCTGGTCATCAATGCCCTTGAGGGAGGAAAATCTGCCACCCTTACCCAGTCTGGCCTACACGTGACTCCAGCCCTCCGAAATGGTCAAGCAGTTCCAAAAGGCCATTAGGGACAGGCACGAAATGTCAGGGATGCCTAGCTAATTTTAATTTGGTGTTTAATTACTCAAGGGAACGGTCTCAACCTTACTGGGAAAGGTCTAGGCCTGAAACGTCAGCCTTCCTGCTTCTCTGATGCTGCTTTACTGGGAAATGTTGAGTTTGAACCATCGATGCTGATTTCCATGTCCGTAATTCAGTTGTGGGTGGTATTGGCTTCTGGCACCTGGCTGCCATCCAGTGGCAGACCTATGGGTGGCACGGTGGCTCAGTGGTTAGCACGGCTGCCTCATGGCGCCAGGGATCTGGGTTCTATCTCAGCCTCGGGCGGCTGTCTGTGTGGAGTTTGCACATTCTCCCTGTATCTGTGTGGGTTTCCTTCGGGTGCTCTGGTTTCCTCGCACAGCCCAAAGGTGTGCAGGTTAGGGTGGATTGGCATTTGGACATAATGTCCAGGGATGGGCAGGCTGAGTGGGTTAGCCATGGGAAATGCTGGGTGATGGGGATGGAGTGGGCCTGGGTAGGATGTTGTTCAGAGGGTCAGTGCAGACTGGGTGGGCTGAATGGCCTCTTTCTGCACTCTAGGGGTTCTGTGAAGTGGAGGTGTGAATGTGGCCAGGCCAAGGTGGCTGGAATAGGAGTCAATAGTCTCATGGTAATCTCGCTGGACTGTTGATCCAGAGACCCCACTAGTGTTCTGGGGACTTGGGTTTGAATCCTGCCTTGGCAGTGGTGGAATTTCAATTTAGTTTAAAAGAAAATCTGGAAATAAGAGTCTAATGTTGTCAATTGTTGGGGGAGAGAGCCCATCTGATTCAGCTGGAGGGAAGGAAACTGCAGATTGTATCTGGTCTGGCCCAGATGGGACTCCAGACCCACAGCAAATTTAGTTTTGGGTGGAATTGGCTTCTGGCTCCTGACTGTTCTCCATTGACTGACATAGGGATGGCACGGTGCACTGCTGCCTCACAGTTCAGTTTAAGATACAGTTCGACGGAAGGGTCGGTTACCATGCTATACGACTCTTAATGCCTCCTTGGGCAATTAGGGATGGGCAATAAATGCTGGCCCAGCCAATGATGCCCACATCCGATGAATAAAAGAAAAGGTAGCCACCACAGGGCATGGGTAACGATCCCTAAGCAGTGGGTAACTGGCACCAGGTGGTTCTGAGTCCAAAACTAAAGAGGCATAGTTTTAAGGTGAGAGGGGAAAGATTTAAAAGGGACCTGAGGGGCAACTTTTTCACACAGAGGGTGGTGCATGTATGGAACGAGCTGCCAGAGGAAGAGGTGGAGGCTGGTACAATTACAACATTTAAAAGGCATCTGGACGGGTACATGAAAAGGAAGGGTTTGGAGGGATATGGGCCAAATAGAGTCATGGAGTTGTTTAGCACCAAAACAGACCCTTTGGTCCAACTTGTCCATGCCATATCCTAAATTAATCTAGTCCCATTTGCCAGTATTTGGCCCATATCTCTCTAAACACTTCCTATTCATGTACCCATCCACATGCCTTTTAAATGTAATTGTACCAGCCTCCACCACTTCCTCTGGCAGCTCATTTCATAGACACATGCTGGCAAATGGGGCTAGATTAATTTAGGATATCTGGTCAGCATGGATGAGTTGGAACGAAGGGTCTGTTTCCGTGCTGTAACATCTCTGTGACTCTATGACTGTCCCCGTGAGATTGGAAACAGCAACAGTGGCCTGTGTTCACCCATTTATCCCATAGTGCAATTCCCTATCCATGCTTATAGATCCCCCATTCCCTTCAATGTTTCCGACTTTCCTGAGAGGGGTCTTTATCGAAAACCTGCCGAAAATCTGAATACACCACATCTACTGGTTCCCCTTTATCGACTCTGTGAGCAACACCCTCAAGTTTGTAACACGTTATTTCTCCTTCAGAAACTCACGATGAGACTGTCCCGCTTTCTAACTCAGAAATCCCATAGTGCAACATTGTCGTTACCCAATCGCTCAGAGCCTCAGTAAGACCACAGATGGAAGATTATGTGCTGTTTTAGTCACTTTCGCTAAAGATCTACATCCCAAAGAGAGCATACATTGGTCATTGACCAGACCAATCCCTCAGGAGGCAGAATAGGGAGCGCTTGAGCAGTTTGGGGCTGGTTTCTTGGGTTAGAAGAATGAGAGGTGACCACACTGAAATCTAGAAAGTTCTTATAGGGTTCAACGGGAAGGATATTTTCCCCTGGTTGAGGCATCTGCAAACAGTGGGGTCACTGTCTCAAGATAAGGGCTAAACCATACCGCACTGAAATGAGGAAGGGTATCTTCACTTGGAGTTGGGGAGCGGTGGGCGTGGGTACTTATAGGAGAGAGCTCCACAGAATCAAGGGCTCACAGCCTGAGGATACAGGGGGTAGGCCATCTGGGACTGAGATGAGGAGAAATATCTTCACCCGGAGAGTGGGGGAGCCTGTGGAATTTTCTGCCACAGCAAGTGAATGAGGCCAAAACACTGAATGTGTTCCAGAAGGTGTTAGATAAAAGTTCTCACGGCTAAAGTGACCGAAGGGAATGGGGGGAGAAAACAGCAACAGAAGACTGAGTTGGATGATCATCTGCCATCAAAGTGATTAGGAAAGCAGGCTCGAAGGGCCGAAAGGCCTACTCCTGCTCCTATTTTCTTTGATTCCACAATAGATTTCTGGATACGCATGGCGTCAATGGACATGGGGTAGCATGGGAAAGTGGCGTTGATGTGGATAGTCTAGAATTGAGGGGTTGAATGGCCTGCAATAGGGTCAGGGCTCCCATTTGGATGGGGAGTTGTGGGGCCTTAAAGGAGTACTGTTGGAGATTGACCACGTGTGTGTGTGTTTGTGTCTCTTCCAGACGCCTCCATTGAAAAGGCTTTGCAGAAGTGCATTCTGAAGCCCCTGCGGGACCACATTTACTCCTGCCTCCTGGACTTCCACACCAAGGACGGCTCCCTGAAGAAGCTCAGGGACAAGCAGCTGGTGATGCAGAACCAGAGCCTGGCCGAGCTGGGTGTGTTGGTCCGTGTGCCTGACGCTGTGAGCTTGGAGAAAATCCAGCAGAAGTTCAACGCCATGCACACGCTCTACTCTCCCTGGAAGAAGGTCATGCAACTCCTGAAGGCCTGCAAGCTCATCTACGAAGCCATGTCTGGGTCATCAGGTGAGTTGGGAAGACAAAGTAGGCCATTCAGCCCATCAAGCCTGCTCCTGCATTCAATGAGATCACCATGATGTGGAGGTGCTGATATTGGATAAGGTCAGGTTATAGTCCAACAGGTTTACTTGAAATCACAAGCTTCTCCCCTTTGTCACCTTCAGCGCTCCGAAAGCTTGCGATTTCAAATAAACCTGTTGGACTATAGCCTGGTGCTGCATCACCTCTGACAATGAAATCGCGGCTGATCTGTGGCCTTTTTGAGTTAGAAAGCGGGACAGTCTCATCGTGAGTTTATGAAGGAGAAATAACGTGTTACAAACTTGAGGGTGTTGCTCGCAGAGTCGATAAAGGGGAACCAGTAGATGTGGTGTATTCAGATTTTTGGCAGGTTTTCGATAAAGACCCCTCTCAGGAAAGTAGAAAACATTGAAGGGAATGGGGGATCTATAAGCATGGATAGGGAATTACAGGGTTTCTTCAAAAGGGTAGTGACCCTGCGGAATTCTCTCGCACAGGAAGTCAAATATGTTCAAGAAAGACGTTGATAAATGCTTAAAGGTATCAAGGGGTATAGGGAGAAAACAAGAATGGAATTGAGATAGAGGGTCAGCTCATGAGCATACTTAATGGCGGAGCAGGTTTGAAAGACGACTCCTACTTCCTGTATTTGTACTTGGAGCCCCCACCTTATTCATTTCTGTAGTTTGTGGAATCTCTTGCGCTCTCGTGATCTCACCTTGCTTGTCATGTAACGTCACCTCCACCCACCACCCCATTTCCTCCCCCACCCCGTTTCACCATTCCAGGGAAGCCCTACGGAGCCGACGACTTTCTACCAGTTCTGACCTACGTCCTGACCAGCAGCAACTTGACCAATCTCTCGCTCGACGTGGAATACATGATGGAGCTCCTTGACCAGACCCAGCTCCACGGTGAAGGTGAGGCATCGCGAGCGTGTCTCCGAGAGGAAGGCAAGACGGGTTTCCCGTGTCAGAACATGCTCTCTGGCCTTAAAGCTAAGTCTGCGATGGGCCTCCGAAACCCTAAACTTCTCCCCTTCCAAAATCCCAGGGTGCAGCAGGTTGGCAGGACAAGCATCATGGATACCCACTAACATTACTAACTCTCACCGGGTGTTCACCACCAGCTTTTTCTCCCCTCCTTTCTCATTCTCTCCTTCCACAGACTCATAACAGGACAGACACAGGCCATTCGGTCCAACTCGTTCCTGCCGACCAGGTTTCCCAAACTGAACTAGTCCCATGTGGCCCATATCCCTCTAAACCTTCCCTATCCATGTATCTGTCCAAAGGTCTTTTACATGTTGTCACTGTAACCGGCACCTACCACCTCCTCTGGCAGTTCATTCCACACACAAACCCACTGTCTGTGTGAAAAAGAACCCCCCTCAGGTCCCTTCTAAATCCTTCCCCTCTCACCTCTCACTGGGAAAGGCCATAAATTTTGTGCAAAACGATAGTGTGAGTTGGATCTCTCCGTTTGTGCGGGAATAGATTTGTGGAATTCGAAGGCTGACGAATTTATAATCGATACAGTATGTGTGGGCTGATATGTGGAATTAGAGGAAACTTATCGATTAAACTTTGGGCCTTTTGGCCTAGAATTACAGGACGTTTAGGCCTTAAATTTGACCTGCGTGGGGTCTAACCACCAGCGCCGAATCGGTGGACCGAATGGCCTCTTCTTGCCCACAGATACAAAGTGATTCTGTCCATTTAAGATCCGATTCGAACCCAGAAATAGCTAAAATAGATCTTTAATCAAACAGGCCGAGAAAAGATAGGAAGGGTGGGGTTTGAGGCCTGCAACACAGCCAGGCCTGGAGTCGAAAGTTCAGCCTGACCTGCCTGCTTCACGTAAACACTTTGTCTCCTTGTTTCTCCCTTTCTCCAGGTGGATACTATTTAACGACGATGTTTGGTGCACTTTACCACATCAGCAATTTCCAGCCCCGGCAACTGAGCCGACAGATGAGCGATGAGGCTAAGTCATCGATACGTCAATGGAGGACAAGAAGGACAATACACCATAACCAGTCAAGAAGACGTTCGGCACAGGTTGACAAATCTGGGAAATATCGCCAACAGAATTTTGGGGGGGGGGGGTTGGTGTTGGTGGGATTGTGGAGATGCATTTACAACACCAACAACTTACATTTACGTAGAAACATGGGACGGAGGAGCCCCTTGGCCCCATGGGTCTACTCCACCAATCAATAGCATCACGGTGACCTGATAGAGGTTTGTAGGGTGAATGGCCATGGTCTTTTCCCCAGGGTGGGGGCTCCAAAACTAGAGGGGCGTACGTTTAAGGTGAGAGAGGAAAGATTTGAAAGGGGGCAACATTTTCACACAGAGGGTGGTGCGCGTATGCAATGAGCTGCCAGAGGAAGTGGTGGAGGCTGGTACATGAATGGGAAGGGTTTAGAAGAAACATCAGCCTTCCTGCTCCTCTGATGCTGCTTGGCCTGCTGTGTTTATCCAGCTCTACACCTTGTTTTATCAGGGTTTAGAAGGCTATGGGCCAAATGCTGGCAAATGGGACTGGATTAACTTAGGATATCTGGTCACCATGGACTGAAGGGTCTGTTTCCATGCAGTAAAGCTCTATGACTCTGACTCTAGAGGGCATAATTTGAAGGTGAAAGGGGAAAGATTTAAAAGGGACCTGAGGGGCAATCTTTTAATGCAGAGGGTGGTGCGTGTATGGAACAAGCTGCCAGAGGAAGTAGTGGAGATGGGTACAAGTACAACATTTAAAAGACATTGGGCACATGAATAAGAAGAAGCGTTTTGAGGGATATATGCCAAACACAGGCGAATGGGACTAATTCACATTAGGAAACCTGGTCAGGATGGACGAGTTGGGCCAAAGGGTCTGTTTCCATGCTGTATGGTTCTATGGTCGGGGTCTCTGCTCCACTTTCCAGTCCCTGTAAACCTTCGATTTCTTTGTCCATCAAAAATCTAACTTAGCATTGAATAAATCTAAAGACTTGGCATCCACTACCTCCTGGGGAAGGGAATTGCACACTGTTAATCAACGTTTTGAGAGAAATAAGTTGTTACCACCTCTGTCGTAAAAAGGGAGGCCTCTTATTCTTAAGCTGGGTGCCTTGGCTTCAGTGTCCCCCATAAGGAGAAATATTGTCCCTAATCCCATCCTTCCCGATCTCTGCTGGATCACGACGTCTCATTAAGATCACTCCTCATTCCTCCAAACTCCAATCATGCATGTTATCCCATTAATGTAATGAAACATCCCAAAATGCTTCAGACAAACATTGCAAAACATAGGAACAGGATCCTTTGAGTCTACTCCACCATTCAATATGATCACGACTGATCCTCTATCTCAACGTCACTTTCTCCCCATACTCCTGATGCCTTTACAATCTAAACATTTATCAATCTCTTATTCAATGACTTGGCCTCCACACCTTTCTGTGGTTGAGAATTCCACAGATTCACCCACCCTTTGAAGAAATTTCTCCTCATCACAGTCCTAAATGATCTACCCTGAATCCTGAAACAATGTCCTAGAAAGAAAATATGATAGTGAACCAGTAAGGAGGTATTAGATCAAATGCCAAAAACGTTGTCAAAGGGATTGTTTTAAGGAGGAAAGGGAGGCGAAGAGACAAAGAGATTTAGGGAGGAAGTTCCAGAGTTTATGGTCTAGGCATCCAGTGATAAGCATGGTTTGGTATGGCAACTGTTCTGCACAGGATCGTAAGAAATTACAGAGAGTTGTGAACACAATAATGCAAGCCAACCATTGACTCCACATTCACTACTCACTGCCTCAGAAAGGCAGCTAACATCATCAAAGATCCCTCCCATTTGTTATAATCTTTTCCAACCTCTTCCTTCAAGCAGAAGATACAAAAGCTTAAACATATGTACCACCAGATTCAAGGACAGCTTCTTCCCCGCTGTTATTAGACTTCTAAAGGGACCTCTCAAATTTTACATTTGTGCATGCACCTTCTCTGCAGCCGTACCATTGTATTCCTTGGCCTGTTCTATTACCCTAATGCACTTCACACGGTATGATCTGCCTGTACAGCACGCAAAACAAAAGTTTTCACTGTACCTAGGTACATGTGATGATAATAAATCCAATCAAGTCAGAGTAGTTAAAACTAAGGACACATAAAAGACCAGAAAGAGAGGAGCACGGAGACATCAGACCATTAAATTGCCTTGGAGTTTTTTGATGTCCCTATGCGCACTGAGCTACCATTGCTCTCAGCAACACCTTGATTTTAAAATTCTTAACTTTTAGGTTTGAGTCCCTCCCTGGCTTTCAGCCCCTTCCCAGCTCTGAAACCTCCTCCAGTGTGGGGAGGCAATAGGCTATGGGTATTATTGCTAGCCAATTAATCCAGAGACCCAGATAACATTCTGGGGACATGGGTTCGAATCCTGCTATGGCAGATGGCGGAATTTGAATTCAATGATAATCTAAAAATAAGGGTTTAATGATGACTAAGGAAACCATTGTCAATTGTTGGGGGGAAATACCCATCTGGTCCACTTCAGGGAACAAAACTGCCGTCCTTACCTGGTCTGGGCCTATGTGTGACTCCAGACCCACAGCAATGTGGTTGACTCTTAACTGCCCTCTGGGTAACTAAGGATGGGCAGTAAATGCTGCCTAGCCAGCGATACCCATATACCTTGAATGAATTTTAAAAATTCTACAATTTCATCAACTATTCCACGTTCCTCCAACGCCAGCCACTTGCTGATCTTCAATGCTCCATTGTTGTGCCTTCAGCTATAACAGGAGGGCTTAAACCCTGGCATTCCCTTCTTAAATAGACAGCTCGAGGTCTGGTTCCTGTATGGAGAGATTCTGGTGAAGATGTGATAAAGATTCACAGGAATGAGACCAGAAGAGAATAGTTATTACTGGACAGGAAGGTAGAATAGACTGGGGTTGACCTGATAGAGGTGTTTATTATGGGGATCATGGTGGCTCAGTGGTTAGCACTGCTGTATCACAGCGCCAGCTACCCAGGTTCGATTCCAGGCTCGGGTGACTGTGTGGAGTTTGCACATTCTCCCTGTGTCTACTTGGGTTTCCTCCGGGTGCTCCAGTTTCCTCCCACAGTCCAAAGATGCGCAGGTTAGGGTGGATTGGCCATGGGAAATTGCCCATAGTGCCCAGGGATGTGTAGATTAGGTGGGTTACAGGGGATGGGTCTGGGTGGGATGCTCTGAGGTTCGGTGTGGACTTGTTGGGCCGAAGGGCCTGTTTTCCCCACTGTAGGGATTCTATGATCATTACAGTGAAAGGCTTTGATGAAAGGGTCTCAGTTGTGAGTGAGACCAAACCTAGGGGGATATAAAGAAACGATAGCCACTAATCAAGCAAACTTGGGGATTTGGCAGAAATATCTTCACCCGAGAATGGTCACTCCCATGGGGATTGAGGTTGTGGTGAATAGTCATAATGTTATAGAGGTCTACAGTACAGCAAAAGGCCCCTCGGCCCCTCCAGTCAATGCTGGTCACAAATGGCAGCCCAACTATTCAAATCTTATTTACCAGCAGGTTGCCAGGGGCCTTGTGTGCTTTGACATCACAGGTGCACACCTCAATTCATAGATTCATACAGCATGGAAACATACCTTTCTGTTCACCAGTCCATGCCAACCATAATCCCAAACTAAACTAGTCCCACCTGCCTGCACTTGGCTCATATCCCTCCAAACATTTCTTATTCATGTACTTTCATCTTTTAAACGTTGTAACTGTACCCGCATCCACCACTTCCTCTGGAAGTTCATTCCACGCACGAACCACTCTCTGTGTACAAAACTTGGCCCATGTCTTTTTAAAATCTTTCTCCTCTCACCTTAAAAATATGCCCCTAGTCTTGAAATCCCCCACCCTAGGGAAAAGACACTTGCTATTCACCTGATCGGTACCCCTCGTGATGTTATAAACCTCTATAAGGACACCCCTCATTCTCCTACCCTCCAGTGGAAAAAAAGTCCCAGCGTCTCATTATAGCTCAAACCTTAATTCTTCACCGTGTTGATGGTTTCTGCCTCTACCAGCCTGACAGATTCCCATCATCCTCTGCGTGAAAAAGTTTTTCCTTGCACCCTTTCCAAATCTCCTGCTCCTTTACCTTAAGTGAATGCCCCCTGGTCATTGATCCCTCCAGCAAAGGGGAAACTTCCTTCCTTTCTGCGCTCTCTAGACCCCTCACAATTCTGTGCATCTCAATCGTGTGCCACCTCAGTCTCCTCTGCACCAAGGGGAAGCTGGATAAACTCATACAGGCTATGTCGATGGAGAAAAGTGGGAGGAGGCTTATGTGGAACATAAAACATCATCCAGGTCCATGGGACAATTCACCTCGCTGAGCTTGAGGCAGATCAGTCCTGCATTTCTACCCCACTAGCTCAGTCCCATGAACTCGGTGTTTTGCAACGAGTTGGTCTCGGGTTTGTCCTTTCTTTGTGAAATGAATTCCAAATGGAAACCACACCAAAACATCTGAACCAGGCACTTGAAATCCGCAGGGATTAATGGGAACTGATTGATACGTGTGTATAGCTCTAGATTTCCATTCCCAAGGAGATCAATAACCAAATGGAATTGGATACTTGTGCACATTATGTCAAACAGAGTCACAGTTACAGAGTCTTACGGCATGGAAACAGACCCTTCGGCCCATCCAGGCCATGCTGACCATAATCCCAAACTAAACTAGTCCCACCTGCCTGCTCCTGGCCGTTATCCCTCCAAACCTTTCCTACTCATGTACTTATCCAAATGTCTTTTAAACGCTGTAATTGTACCCACATCCACCACTCCGTCAGGAAGTTCATTCCACACCCGAACCACCCTCTGTGTAAAACATTTGCTCCTCGTGTCTTTTTTAAATCTCTCTCCTCTCACCTTAAAAATGTGCCCCCTAGTCTTGAAATCCCCCATCCTAGGGAAAAGACACCTACCATTAACTCTGTTTATACCCCTCATGATTTTATAAACTTCTATAAGGTCATCCCTCAACCTCCTACCAGTCTTTCTTTACAACTCAAACCTTTCAGCTTCTCCCCGTTATTCTGGAAAAGATACTATTCATCCTGAGGTACAGAGAGTCCCTCCCTCAGTCGATGATGGTTTGAACAAACCTGACAGTCAATGTGAACATGGATAGGATGATGGTGCTAGCTCTCGGTCTCTCTCTCACTCATTCATTGCAATTTCTCCTCTTGCCTTGTAGGATTTGCTCCACATCTCTCTACACGAACCTTGTGGAAACCAGGTGCCTGTCTTAGCCCCAGTGCACATGAGCGTGACGGAGGTGGAGAAGGCGTGTGCTGAGAAGTTTGATGTGCCAGACCCAGAGAACTACCAGCTCTTCATGGTCAGAGGCGACTCCTACCAGCCGCTGGAGGGGGACACCTGCCCCCAGAAGGTCAAGGAGGAGCTGAAGCAGAAAGGGGAGACCTCGTTCCACTTTGTGTACGGACTCAAGCACAGAAGCAAACTTGCCCAGACTTCATCGGGGGACGAGCAGCCCATTTCCTGATGGGTCCCACTCAGGGGGGTGGGGGGTTGGGAATGAATCTGAGGGGATTCTCTGGGCCGATCTGCTTTTGAATTTGAGAGCCAGGGACACTTGCCGAAGGATGGTCATGCTTTTAAGCCGTGGCCGCCTGTTTCTGGGCAGAACTGGCAGATCATAGGAAGACAGTAGGAGGCCATTCGGCCCCACCGCACCATTCATGTGGCTGATATGTCCCAGGCTCAGTGAAACGCCCTGTCTTCCACAAGCCCTTTACGCGGGGAAAAGATTTCTTTTCTCACCTTCTCATTTGTCCTGTGATGGTCCTCAGTCTGTGATCCCCTTTCGACATTGATTCATCAGCAACTGTTCAATATTCAGCGAGTCAAGAACCTTGGAAAACCTCTGTGACATCCCACAGCCAAAAATGACTAATGTATAGGATGTGGGCATCACTGGCTGGGCCCATCCCTAATTGCCCCTTGAGAAGCTGGGGCTGAGCTGCCTTCATGAACTACTGCACTCCACGTGCTGTAGGATCACCCACACAAATGCTGTTAGGGAGGGAGTTCCAGGATTTTGACCCAGCGGTACTGACGGATTGGCGATATATTTCCAAGTCAAGATGGTGAGTGGCTTGGAGGGGAAGTTGTACAGGGTGGCGACCCCATGCATCCGCTGCCCTCATCCACCTGAGCTTTGGAAGGTGTTGTCCTGGTGAAAAGAAGTGAAACATTTCAGGTCTTAGTAAAATAGCAGCCTCGCGTATTCTGTTATCACTACCCTGAATCTTCCTTATCCAAATATGAATGGGTCTAATATTCTTCCTATAATGAAATGCACTGATTGGCAGCAATATTCCATCTGTTGGGGATCCAAATCTTGTACAAATCCAATAGAAGGATTAGAATTTTAAAACAAAGGCATAACTGAATCAGGAGATGTGGTCGGTATTGAGTGAACTCAATCCGCCTTTGCATCCCCCAAACATTTAAATACAGCACCGGACTGTGAAAACAATACCCACTCTTAAATTATTTGGCAGCTGTTGGAGATTCGTTTTGTACCAACTTCGCTGTCTCTCAGGAAGCACCAACCAGAAGTAACTTTGTAAGTTTTTATTTACCTCAAAACACTGCTGTAGGCAAACGGAGCTCTGTAGTGATTAAATTGTAAATGGAAATAAAAGTTTTGAATTATATCGTACCACGTCCCGATGTCATTCTGTTTGCACCTGCAACCCTACAAACACAAAAGACCCGAGGAAGTTAGAACCAGCTCCTGATCGGACAGTGAAAGATCAGAGGGGAGAGAAGGCAGGAATATGTAGTTGAGGTCGCATTCAGGTCAGTCGTGGTCTTGCTGGATGGTAGAACAGGATCGAGGGACCGAGTGGTCTATGCTGACTCCTCCCTCGTACAGCGGTCAAGGGAAAGCCCCTCGATGTAATTTGTCTGGGATCTTTGCTGAAAGAAGACTGGCTGCTGACTATAAACTTATTAAAAGTTTGGCATCCTTCCCCTGGTAGGAGCTGACAGGAACACAGTCCCAGAACCTTGCTGAGGACAGGAGAGCTCATCTCTCCAAAGAGCTGCACTCCGAAAGCTTGTGATTTCAAACAAACCTGTCGAAATATAACCTGGTGTAGAGCTGGATGAACACAGCAGGCCAAGCAGCTTCAGACGAGCAGGAAGGCTGACGTTTCAGGTCTTCAGAAAGATTTCTGAAGACCTGAAATGTCAGTCTTCCTGCTCCTCTGATGCTGCTTGGCCTGCTGTGTTCATCCTTGTTATCTCAGATTCTACACCTTGTTATCTCAGATTCTCCAGCATCTGCAGTTCCTGCTATCTCTGGACTATAACCTGGCGTCATGCAACTTCTAACTTTGTCCATTCCCTCAGTCCAACACTGCACCTCCATGTCATGGCCACAATGTTGAGTTGAATTGAATTGAATTAGCTTTATGGTCGCAAGTACACACATGAGTGCAGTGAAAAGTTTACAAGTCACTACTTATGTGCCATCTCAGGTAGCTAGGTGCAGATTTGCGTGTACAAATTCTCAGGAAAAAGACTTGAGAATAAAGAAATAACTAGTCCAGCATTACAGAAATTCAAGATCGTAGGAATAAATTAGAAAACAAAAGAGATAAAGGAAAAAGTTCCGGACAGAGATAGTAGGAACTGCAGATGCTGGAGGATCTGAGATAACAAGGTGTGGAGCTGGATGACCACAGCAGGCCAAGCAGCATCAGACGAGCAGGAAAGCTGACATTTCAGGTCTGGACCCTTCTTCAGAAATGTGGGAGGGGAGGGGGATTCTGAAATAAATAGAGAGAAAGGGGGAGGCGGATAGAAGATGAATAAAGGAGTAGATAGGTGGAGAGGAGATAGACAGATCAAGGAGGCGGGGATGGAGCCAGTAAAGGTGAGTGTAGGTGGGGAGTCAGGGTGGGGGTCCAGACAACAGTCTTTCCACCATAACATTATAAAGAGGCATGGGATAGGGGGAAATGTGGCAAATTGGATTCAGAATTAGCTGACCCTTAGAAGACAAAGGGTGGTAGTGGATGGAAAATATTCAACATGGTGCTCAGTTACGAGTGGTGTACCACAAGGATCTGCTCTGGGTCCTCTTCTATTTGTGATTTTTGAAAATGATTTGGATGAAGGAGTGGAAGGGTGGATTAGCAAGTTCGCGGACGATACGAAGGTGGGTCGAGTTGTGGACAGTGTGAAGGGCTGTTCTGGGTTACAAAGGGACATTGATAGGATAGAGCTGGGCTGAGTAGTGGCAGATGGAGTTTAACCCTGAAAAGTGTGAGGTGATTCATTTTGGAAGGACAAACTTGAAAGCAGAATACAGGGTTAATGGAAAGATTCTTGGCAGTGCGGAGGAGCAGAGGGATCGTGGGGTTCATGTCCACAGTTCCCTGAGAGCTGCCACCCAGATGGATAGAGTTGTTAAGAAGGCGTATGATGTTTTAGCTTTCATTAATAGAGGGATTGAGTTCAAGAGCCGTGAAGTTATGCTCCAGCTATACAAAAGCCTGGTTCGGCCACATCTGGAGTATTGTGTCCAGTTCTGGTCACCTCATTACAGGAAAGATGTGGAAGCGTTAGAAAAGGTGCAGAGGAGATTTACCAGGATATCGCCTGGAATGGAGGGAAGGTCTTACGAGGAAAGGTTGAGAGAGCGAGGGCTTTTCTTTTTAGAACGATGAAGGATGAGAGGTGACTTGATAGAGGTGTACAAAATGATCAGAGGTATAGATGGAGTAGACAGCCAGAGACTTT
This sequence comes from Ginglymostoma cirratum, assembly GCA_024137785.1. Taxonomy (NCBI): domain Eukaryota; kingdom Metazoa; phylum Chordata; class Chondrichthyes; order Orectolobiformes; family Ginglymostomatidae; genus Ginglymostoma; species Ginglymostoma cirratum. The sequence goes on from JAHRHZ010000001.1 coordinate 5,107,084, forward strand.
TTCCTAGGGTGGAGGTAGCTATTACGAGGGGCATAGTTTTAAAGTGAAAGGAGGTAGATATCGGGGAGACGTCAGAGGTAGGTTCTTTACTCAGAGAGTGGTAGGGGCGTGGAATGCATTGCCAGAGAGGGTAGTGGAGTCAGCCTCATTAGGGGCATTTAAGTGGCTATTAGATAGGCATATGGATGATAGTATAAGGTAGGGGTGGAGGTTAGATAGACCTTAGGTTTAGGGTAAAAGTTCGGCACAACATCATGGGCTGAAGGGCCTGTACTGTGCTGTACTGTTCCATGTTCTATGTAAAGGAAAGAAAAGAACAAAGTCCACTCAGTCCATAATATGGCTCTGGGCTTGAGGATCCAATCCGCTGTTGGAATTCTGGGCTGGAATCACTGTGATGCTGAAGAAAAGGCCAAATGGAGTCACTGACTGGAGACCCCCAGACCAGACACTGATGAAAGCAGCCACTGAAGCTGTCTATAGTCCTCCCAGCTGGACCCAGACCATCCATGCTACCACACTGTGGAGTCCTCAGTGAAAACCCAGACTGGCTGGAAACCCACCCCCATGCCACGCAAAGTTACCCCACTTGCTGCCCACAGGTTAATGCTCCTCACCGGGGCATTGCTGGTGTCTACTCTGGAGGTTTTTTTTAAAAACCACGTCCCTGTTGGGGGTAGACTCTCACCCACAGCCATTGATTGTCCCATCACGGTTTCCCATGTTGGAGACATTGAGAACTTTTTATCACAGTGCCCTCCAGTCGGAGGGTCAGGCAGACTCCTGGCACAGGCTGTTCTCCAGTACATCATATTCTCGGGGTACAGCCACTGAGCATTTTGTGTGTGTGTTTGTGTGTGTGTGTGCGTGTGTGTGGGTGTATGTGTGTGCGAGTGAGTGTGTGTGTGTATGAAGTGTGTGTGTGTATGAGTGAGTGAGTGTGTGTGTATGTGAGTCTGTGTGTGTGTCTGTGTGTGTGCGAGTGAGTGTGCGCGAGTGTGTGTGAGTGACTGTGTATGTGTGTGTGAGTGAGCGTGTATGTGTGCGTGACTGTGTGTGTATGTGAGTGTGAGTGTGTGTGTGAGTGTGTGTGTGTGTGTGTGTCTGTGACTGTGTGAGTGTGTGTGTGTGTGTGTGTGAGTGTGTGTGTGTGTGTGTGTGTGTGTGAGTGTGTGTGTGTGACTGTGTGAGTGTGTGTGTGTGACTGTGTGAGTGTGTGTGTGTGCACGCCCCTCAGACAGCGAGGCTTCCCTGACTTGATTCGTGGGCACATGCTTTAGACTGCACGCCCCTCAAACGGACATCTTCAAACCAAAAGAACTGTGGATGCTGAAAATCAGAAACAAAAACAGAAGTTGGGAGGAAGGGTCACTCGACCTGAAATGTGAACTCTTGATTTCTCTCTGCAGATGCTGCCAGACCCTGCTGAGCCTTTCAAGCAATTTCTGGTTTTGTCTTCGTGTCAAATTTTTGTCTGCTAACACTCCAGCAATGCACCACTGCGTTAAACGTGCTATGTAAGTTCAGGATGTGTAAGATTAACGTCAAATGTACCCAGCCAAGATTGTTAATGGTGATTCAGTACAGAACTTTTCTAAATGTATTCTCTCACAGGACGTGAGCGTCACTGGCGAGACCAGTATTTGATGCCCATCTCTAATTGCACTGGAAAGTGCCATTTCAGAGGGCATACAGAGTCAAGAATTGAGTCAACCATTTTGCTGTGGGTCTGGAGTCACGTGTAGGACAGACTGGGTAAAGGCAGCGGATTTCCCTCTCGAACCAGACACATGAGGGTAAGCTCGCTAGTCACATAAAAGAAGATTGCAAGCGTTTTTTTTTTAAAAGATCCATAATAGGCAAGAGTGGACACTGGATAATGAGGCCGCTGAAGTAGTAATGGGGAACCAAAGAAATGTGGGGCTATGTGTCAGTTTTCACAGGGCAAGATAACAGAGGCATACCAGAACTTCAGGAGAGTCAGGGGGACAGAGGTGAGTGTTGTGACCATCACTAAGGAGAAGGTGCTGGGGAAGGTGAAAGGTCTGAAGGTAGATAAATCACTCGGGCAGGATGGACTACACCCCTGAATTCTGAAGCACGGAGCTGAGGAGATTGTAGAGGCATTGGTGGTGATCTTTCAGGAATCGCTGGAGTCAGGGAGGGTCCCAGAGGGCTGGAAAATGTCTAATGTGACCCCTGTGTTTAAGAAGGGAGGGAGACAGAAGACAGGAAACTATAGGCAGGTTAGCCTGACCTCGGTTGCTGGTAAGATTTTAGACTCCTTTATGAAGGATGAGACTGCAGAGTACTTGGAAATGCACAGTAAAGCAGGGCTTCAGTAAGGGGAGGTCATGCCTGACAAATCTGTTGAAATTCTTCGAGGAACTACTGAACAAGTTAGACAAAGGAGAGCCAGTGGATGTGATATATTTGGATTTCTAGAAGGCCTTTGACAAGGTGCCACACAGGAGGCTGCTAAATAAGATAAGAGCCCATGGTATTAGGGGCAAGGTACTGGCATGGATAGAGGGTTAGCTGACTGACAGAAGGCAGAGTGGGGTTTAAAGGGGTCTTTTTCAGCTGGTAACCAGCGGAGTTCCACAGTGTTGGGACCACAGCTATTCACATTATACATTAATGATCTAGACGAAGGAACTGGGGGCACTGTTGCTACGTTTGCAGGTGACACAAAGATAGATGGAGGGACAGGGAGTGCTGAGGAAGCAGGGAGGCTGCAGAGGGACTTTGGACAGACTGGGCGAGTGGGCAAAGAGGTGCCAGGTGAATACAATGTGGGAAAGCGTGAGGTTACGCACTTTGGCAGGAAGAATGGAAGACTACTTTCTAAATGGGGAAGGACTTCGGAAATCTGAAGCTGAAAGGGACTTAAGGGTGATCGTTCGGGATTCTCTTAATGTTGGTTCAGTTGGCAGAGAGTAAGGTAAATGCAATGCAAGCATTCATTTCAAAAGGGCCAGAATACAACAGCAGAGATGTACTGCCAAGGTTGTATAAGGCTACGGTAAGACCATTTTTGGAATATTGGGAACTTTTCCAGGTCCCGTGTCTAAGGAGGGAGGCGCTGGCCTAAGATGGGGTCCAATGGAGGTTTACAACAATGATCCTGGAGATGAAGAGCTTGACACATGAGGAGCGTTTGAGGACTGTGGGGCTGTACTCGAGAAGGATGAGGGGGATTCTCAATGAAACTTATAGAATACTGACAGGCCTGGATAGAGTGGACGTGGGGAAGCTGAATCCACTAATTGGAGAGTCTAGTACCCAAGGGCACAGCCTCAGAGTGAAAGGACGACCCTTTAAAACGAAGATGAGGAGGAATTTCTTCAGATAGAGAGTGGGAAAATCATGGCTGCAGAAAGCTGTGGAGGCCAAGTCATTGACTCCCTTTAAGACAGAGAAAGGTAGGTTCATGATTGGTAACGAGATCAAGGGAGATCAAGGAAAATGGGGTTGAGAAACATATCAGCCATGATCAAAGGTGGAGCAGACTTGATGGGCCAAATGGCCTAATTCTGCTCCTACGCCTTATGGTCTGACGTCTGGCTCTGTAATCCAATAGCTCTACCCACTGTGTCCCCGCTTCCTCAGTGCTGCAGTGAGCTGTGATGTCCCACTGTACACATGATCCCAGTGGGACCGTTTGCTCTGAAGAAGAGTCACATTAGACCCGAACGCTAACTCGGTTTCTTTCTCCACAGGTATTGGACAGATCTGCTGAGGTTCTCCAGCAAGTTCTGCTTTTGTTTCGGATTGCCAGCATCTACAGTTCTTTATTTCATGTTTGCTTCAGAATACAGCACGTGCAAATCCTTTTCACGATCTCAAAACCAGTTCAAACCACTCCTACGAGTGAAAGCAGTTCGGCTCTTTCGCTATTTCGTTTTTTTTTCCCCTTTATTAATTTACGGGATGTGGGCATCGCTGGCCAGGCAGCATTTATTACCCATCCCTAATTGTCCAGAGGGTAGTTCAGAGTCAACCACGTTGCTGTGCGTCTGGAGTTACGTGTAGGTGAGACCAGGTAAGGATGGCAGTTTCCTTCCCTAAAAGGACATTGGTTTTTACAACAATTGACAATGGCTTCATGGTCGATTCTTAATTCTAGATATTTTTTATTGAATTCAAATTCCGCCATCTGCCAAGGTGGGATTTGAACCCGGGTCCCCAGAATGTTTTCTGGATCTCTGGATTAACAGTCAGCGATAATACCACTAGGCAGATAACGTCCCGAAGGCTGATCAATTAAAGCACACTTACTGACTGTCCCCACCCTGACGTTTTGGCACCCAAATCTGTACGTGGTTGCTTTTTAAACACCCCCTCACCCTGTTTGTTCAATCAGGCACTCCTTTAATCACTTACCTAGATCCTGAACAACTGTTACTCTCCATTCCTCACGGCCCTTTACAATCGAGGCAGGTTCTGTGCTGCCTCCCATTCGACTCGTCCCTAGAGGAGGGCTGGGGTTGGGAGTATTATCGGGAAATAGTGGTCCCAGAGCAAGTGGAGCTACCAGCTATGGGAGAGTCCAACTGCACAGTGAGCAGACAAGGACAGATGCAGAAGTAGCTGTGATGCCTCCTGTAGTCAAACAGCAACGGCTGATCCCTGCTGGCTGTACAAGTGGATCAGCAGGTAGCCCCAAAATCAGGGAGAGAAAATGGAACAAATAAATTTTAGAAAAATGGGACTTTTACATAGGAATTTACAGTAATTACTGTAGCAATAATAACAGAGTTACTCTAGGCCTCATACGGTATTGCTCAATATTTAAACTACGTCCATGCCTTTATTTGACGTTGTATTTTTTAAAAAATTTTGAGCAAGTCTGCCCCGGTTTCTTCAAATTGCAACATTCGCAGTTTCCCTGTTCTCTCCCTCTTCTGCAACAGCCCCTCAGCTGAACCACAGTCACCACTTCCTGTTCAAACTGGACCAGCTGGTGGCTGCACGCTGGGGCCTGGAACCCACCCATTACAAGGCAAGGCCACAAGTCTCTGTCTCTCTCCAGCTCCAGAACACTGACACTTTAGACCACCTGCAACATGGCACATACTCCAGTGCCAGCGCTGAGGGACAGCTGCACCGTCAGCGATGCCAACTTTTAGGTGTGACATGAAAATTGGCACCTCTGCTGGGCATTAAAGCACCCTGTGGCACAATCAGAGGTGCTCCCCCCAGTCCTGGCCAACATTTACCCCTGCCGACAGCACAAAGCATAAACTGCTCATTACTGCATTCATCTTTGGGTGCGAGCTGGTTACTAACTACATTACATCAGTAATCCCTCACATCAATGTCTGGTTTAAGTTTAAACGGAGTTTGGCAGCTGTCAGTCATCAGCAAACTGATGCTTTGTCCCCAACAATGCCTCTATCGCTCAGAGATGTACAGCACGGAAACAGACGCTTCGGCCCAACTCATCCATGCTGACCAGATATCCTGAATTGATGTAGTCTCATTTGCCAGCATTGGGCCCGTATCCCTCCAAACTCTTCCTACTCATAGAGGTATAGAATCCCTACAGTGTAAGCAGACTATTCAGCCCATTGAGTCCATACCGACCCTCCAAAGAGCGTCCCACTCAGACCACCCTGTTACCCTATCCCTGTAATGCTGCATTTCCCACAGGGAAGAGCACTCTCTTCCCACATAGTATAAATTTAAACGGGCATTCCTGTGAATGTCCGAGAAAGCACAACGCAATGTGCTTCAACAAAATGTCTTTTTTTTCAGCAATCATTATACTCCAAAGAAAAGAAACATGATTGGCTGCAAAATGATTTGAAAATCCTGAGGTTATGTAAAGGTGCTTTGGCAGTGCAGGATCAATTAACCCATTTGAAAATTGGGCAGCAGTAGTGTGGCGATAATTTTTTAAAAAAATGCTGAGAAAGTGGCCATTCAGCCCATCAAATCCACACTGACCCTCCAAATAGCATCCTACCCAGACACCACCCCCTAACCCTGTATTTCCCATGGCTAATCCACCCTAAACTGCACATCTTTGGTCTGTGGGAAGAAACCAGAGCACCCAGAGGAAACCCACATGGATACAGGTCGAGGCCCGAAACATCAGCTTTCCTGCTCCTCTGATGCTGCTTGGCCTGCTGTGTTCATCCAGCTCTACACCTTGTTATCTCAGATTCTCCAGCATCTGCAGTTCCTACTATCTCTCAGACACAGGGAGAATATGCAAACTCCACCTGAGGCTGGAATTGAACCCAGGTCCCGAGTACTGTGAGACAGCAGTGCTAACCACTGAGCCACTAGACTGAAGAAGCAACCCAGTCAATGATCTAAATGAATGGCAGCACAGGCTCAAGTGGCTGAATAGCCTCACATCATTTCTGGCTTTGACTGCATTGACTTAAATGCCATGCACTGACAAAACAGGTAGAGGCACCACGGGGATTCAAACTCATGAACTAATCAAGTTATGCTCCAGCTATACAAAACCTTGGTTCGGCCACTTCTGGAGTATTGTGTCCAGTTCCGGTCGCCTCATTACAGGAAAGATGTGGAAGCGTTAGAAAAGGTGCAGAGATTTACCAGGATATCACCTGGAATGGAGGGAAGGTCTTGCGAGGAAAGGTTGAGAGAGCTAGGGCTTTTCTCTTTAGAACAACGAAGGATGAGAGGTGACTTGATAGAGGTGTACAAAATGATCAGAGGTATAGATAGAGTGGACAGCCAGAGACTTTTTCCTAGGGTGGAGGTAGCTATTACGAGGGGGCATAGTTTTAAAGTGAGTGGAGGTCATAGGGGAGACGTTGGAGGTAGGTTCTTTACTCAGAGAGTGGTAGGGGCGTGGAATGCATTGCCGGAGAGGGTAGTGGAGTCGGCCTCATTGGGGGCATTTCAGTGGCTATTAGATAGGCATATGGATGATAGTATAAGGTAGGGATGGAGGTTAGATAGAATTTAGGATTAGGGTAAAAGTTCGGCACAACATAGTGGGCCAAAGGGCCTGTACTGTGCTGTACTGTTCCATGTTCTACTTATTAACTCACACAGCACTCCTCCTGGTTCTGTGGAAACGATGAAATAACTGTGCCACCTGCAGCTGGGAAGAGGTGGCACAGCTCAGGTTCGACTATGTTCTATTGGATCGATTCAAGGTGCTATCTCCTGCAGCTCCTAGTTTTCTGTTGACTGCTGACCCAGGAGCTATCGGTCCGAACAGCCCAGTGTCAAACACAAACCAGAGACTTCAGGAATAAAGCATTTTTAACCCTCATGCTCCGAAAAAAAAACTAACATTTGTGGATCATTTTCATTTTATTGCAATGTACCCAGAAGAGCCACAGATCTATATATTTTTTAAATTAAACACACTAACATTTACAGCGTAGCAAATATTACTTCTGAAATGTTACAAGGCAAAGGAATGAGTTGCATTTCTGCAGCATCCTGAAATGCTTTGCAGCCAATGAAAAACTTTCCTTAAAAACAATTTGGCCTTTGCTGTAAATTGTGGGAAACGCAGGCCTCACAAGCAGCAACGGGATATAGGAATGGATCATCTGATGCTGGTCGAGAGATGAAATATTGGCCTGGGACACCGGGGTTTGTGGGGGGGGGGGGGGGGGGGCGGTTGTTGTTGGGGGGAAGTGGGGAAGACACCCATCTTGGGAAGGTGAGATGTTGCATCTTTATGTCTGACAGCAGGGCAAACTGCTTTGACATCTCATCCAAACATTAGCTCCTCCGACTGTGCAGCACTCCCTCTCTTAATGATACTGGGAAGGTCTCTTGTTTTGACACTCGTGCTAGTTTCCACAGAGATGCTTGCATCCATGAATCAAGCAACGCTGACAGACTCCAAAACTGCCAGGAAACCATCCACGCAGCCACTTCATTCGGAATGATGATGAAGTGGGGGAGCTGTTTGAACACTGAAACACTACCCGCAGCACCACTGGAACACAGGAACCGGTCTGCAAGCTTTCCAGCTAAAATAACTCAGCAGTTGAAATACAAGATGGAAGGATTTGAAATCCATTTTTTTTCATTGAGCAACTTCGAAGACATCAGTTCCACAATTCCAGGCACCATGGTCAGCGACAGAATCCAGACTTCACATGGCATAGAGTTTGGTGTCCTTTCTCCTGCTAAGCGCCTCCGATCCCAAAGGCTTCTCTCACCGAGAAAACTGCTCCCCAAGCCGATACAAGAAACAAAACTCGCTGCTTTCATTTCAAAGGGCGATGTGTCAAGTAGGGTCGAATGGGAGTCAAATCTGAAGTCGTATGTGATTGAGCTGGATGTCAGCTGCTCCTTTCGGTGGTTTCCTCTCAATCACACTTGGTGTTTACCTCCATGTTGGATGTCTCCTGTGTTTCCATCCTGGCATCAGTGAGATCCGCGGTCGCCTGGCTTGCAGATACGTTCTTCCCCAAAGCTGACGCTCGGGAACGAAGCCTCTGTAAGACCAGGCTGGCTGTCTGGGTTAGACTGTGCTGCAACACACAACCAGAAGGAGACCCCTATGACGTTTCTGTTTTAAAAAAAGGTAAGTCGCTTCGCAGCTCACTTACCAGGGAAGGGTGTTGACCAACTAGGGCTGAAATGGGAGAATAGGCCCCCAAGGAAAGGGAAAGGTCATTCAGGCTCTCAAACCTATCTCACCCACTCCACTGGATCATGGCTGACCTGCAACATGGGGAGATGGTGGAATGTGGTAATGGGGTGGCACGGTGGCTCAGTGGTTAGCACTGCTGCCTCGCAGCGCCAGGGACCCAGGTTCAATTCCACCCTGGGGCGACTATGCGTAGTCTGCACATTCTCCTTGTGTCTGTGTGGGTTTCCTCCCACAATCCACAGACGTGCAGGTTCGGGTGGATTGACCATGCTAAATTACACCATAGTCGTGCAGGCTGGGTGGGTTAGCCATAGGAAATGCGGGGTTACAGGGATGGGATGGGTGGGACGCTCTTCAGAGGGTCAATGTGGACTTGATGGGCCAAATGGCCTGCTTCCACACTGTAATAGGACCAGTATTCTTGAGGCCCCAGGCTAATGCACTGGGGACATTAGTTCGAAACCCAGCACAGGAGCTGATAAAACTGAAACTGAAAGCTAGTGGTGACCATAGCACTACGGTTGTAGCGAAACCCATCTGGAATAAGGGGTTGCGCATTTAACACAGAGATGAGGAGGAATTTCTTCTCTCAAACAAGACCGAATCTTTACTGCAGAGGGCTGTCGAGGCTGGATCATTGAGTTTCTCAAGGCTGAGATAGAAGCATTTTTAGTCAGTAAGGGAAGCAAGGGTTTATGGGGAAAAGGCAGAAAAGTGAAGTTGAGGATTATCAGATCAGCCGCGATCTCACTGAATGGCAGAACAGACTCAATAGGCTGCTCCCATTCCTATGGTCTAACAGAGCGCAGAGCACACACTGAATGAACTCCTCTTGTTCCTACGTATCTCCCATTTAAAGATCACAACAGCCATCCAGATTGAGACAGTGAAAGACCTGATCTCATGGAATCACAGAAGCCCTACAGTGCAGAAAGAGGCCATTCAGCCCATTGAGTCCCCACTGACCCTTCAAAGAGCAGTCTACACAGACCTAGACCCCGATCCTATCTCTGTAACCCTGCACAGCTAACCCACGAAGCCTGCACATCCCTGGGCACTACGGGGCAATTTAGCACAGCCAATCCACCCTAACCTGCACATCTTTGGAATATGGGAGGAAACCGGAGCATCCGGAGGAAACCCACACAGACACTGGGAGAATGTGCAAACTCCACACAGACAGTCACCCGAGGCTGGAATCGAACCCAGGTCCCTGGTGCTGTGAGGTGGCAGTGCTAACCACTGAGCCACCATGATTCCCCATGAACTTGATGCCCATCCCTCTCATATTCTAGTGCTCCTTGCCTTACCAACTAACGTTTCGCACCAGGGAGCTTTAAAACATGGAAGGAAGCCATTCAGCCCATCGAGCCAGGTTCCACACTTTGCTCAAGCAATCCAAAACGAATCCTAGTACCTCATTGCAGCTCTAATAGCTCTGTCCCTTTCCTTCCAACATTTATTCAACTTCCCTTCAAATGGTGTAATGTTCCCGGCTCCCCCCGGGACAATGGTGCCCACGTTCCAGGACACTTGGATAAAGTTAACCTCTTTGGGAAGTCGCAGTAACAATCCATAACTCCTTGTTAATGGCCCCTGTACCCCAGGAAACTATCATTCCCAACGTTCTCAGCCCATTGTCCCCTTTCGCAATCTGAGTGATCTCCTCATCTATGATCAAATGAACTTGACCACATTTCTCTCACTCCCAGCGATAAATGCAATTACAAGAATATAAAATCTGTGAGCGACTGAGGCCTTTCAGCCCGTCCTCTCTGTGCTGGAAGGGACCATTTCTATCTCAAATGTTACCTTCATAGAAGGAATCCTTGCAAACGTGTTAGTGGGAACGGGAAAGGGAGACCGGGTCCGTTACCTGCAAAATATGCAGCCCCTTTAGGGTCTCGATGGCAAGTTCGCACAGACCATCACACGTTAGGTCGACGTAGGCCATGGAGAGCAGAGGACTCTGGAAACTTCTTCTCCACAGGAGCCGGAATTCACCTTGGAGACGGGGGGCGAGTCCTGACTCCACGGCCTCTGGGTCGGGGGCCCCACCGGTGCAGGATTTGTAACACAGTAACTCCTGTCAAGAGAAGCAAGCTCAACCTCAGACAAAAGGCAAAACTAACTATAGCTCTTGCTGAGATGGAGGTCTCCAGCAAGCTCTGGCAGGGCCAGGGCTGGTGGGAGTTGCTGGCTAGTCAGAGGGAGAGGGGCCGAGGTCCCACTCTCCATCAGCTTAGGCTGCCCACAGTGCCTACTGGCAGCAGGGCAAGGCCTGGCACCTCTTGGACCAGTCATCTGACCTCACCCATTCCATCCTGGCAGAAATTGACAGCCATCCTAAGGAGGGGCAGGTTTTTTTTAACCTTACGGTCATCAGGACAGAATCACAAGAAAACCAACCTTAGAAAGGACACAGCAATTTATACAGCTGGAAAACAGGAAATGCCAATTGATTTGCACAGAGGCACAGAAACATTAGTTAATTGATTAAATTCAAACCTGGAAACTCGACTGTGATTGAACTGGGCATCACCCAAGGGATGTTGCAAGGATCAGATGTCTCTGTAGCCCTATCCTCATCGAGGGAGGTTCGTATTATGTGAAGTGACATTATCTTCCAGCTATGAAGTAGGGCCACGTGGGAGGAAAACACTGACAATATGCATTGAAATAGCATTTTTAACTTGGAGTAAAAACTCCAAGGCACTGAGTCACGCAAGGAGATATTAGGGTAGGTGACTAAACATTTTGTCAAAGCAGCAGCTTGTAAGCAGAGTCTTAAAGGTGAGAGACAGAGAGAGAGAGAGAGAGCGCGAGAGAGAGAGAGCGCGCGAGAGAGAGAGAGAGCGCGCGAGAGAGAGAGCGCGAGAGAGAGAGAGAGCGCGAGAGAGAGAGAGCGCGCGAGAGAGAGAGAGCGCGCGAGAGAGAGAGAGAGAGACAGCGCGGTAGGAAGGTTCAGGGAGGGAATTCCAGAGCTTAGGGTCCAGACAGCTGATGGCACTTTATTTGTTATTGTGGGATGTGGGTTTCACCGTCTGGGCCAGCACTTATTGCCTATCCCTAGTTCATCTTGAGAAGGTGGGGGTGAGCTGCCTTCTTGAACCTCTGCGATCCATGCGCTGTAGGGACCGATGCTGCACAATGGAGGGAATTCCAGGATTCCGCCCCAGCGACAGTGAAGGAACGGCGATATATTTCCAAGTCAGGATGGTGAGGGGCTCGGAGGGGAACTTACACGGGGGGTGGTGTTCCCGTGTATCTGCTGCCCCTTGTCCTTCTATATGGAAGTGGCCGTGGGTTTGGAAGGTGCTGCCTGAGGATCTTTGGTGAATTTCTGCAGCGCATCTTGTCGATGGCACACACTGCTGCTACTGAGCGTCGGTGATGGGGGGAGTGGGATATTTGTGGATATGGTGCCAATCAAGAGGCTTCTTTGTCCTGGATGGTGTCGAGCTTCTTGAGTGTTGTTGGGGCTGCCCCCATCCAGACAAGTGGGGAGTATTTCATCACGCTTCTGACTTGTGCCTTGCAAATGGTGGGACAGGCTTTGGGGAGTCAGGAGGGGAGTTACTCGCCGCAGTATTCCCAGCCTCTGACCTGCTGTTGCAGCCGCTGTGTTTATGTGGCAGGTCCAGTTGAGCTTCTGGTCAGTGGTAACCCTCAGGATGTCACCTCCAATGGGTGGTAGAGTTGGTGGGGTGGGGTGGGGTGTACAGGAAATCAGAATCAGGGGGACATCTCATTCATTACCTGCCCGTAGGTGCCAAGGAGAATCTCCTTTACCCCGTCGAAGTCTACATCGGTTACTAGTGCGCACAGGACACTGTCATATTGGTCACTCTCTGGCAGGATGGCCTGGTCACTGAGGCCGTTGCTCAGCACGTCCCTGTAGTCAGAGAGGAAGCAAGGTCAATGCACTGGATCCTGAAAAGCAGCAGAGTCAGAATCAGGCTTCACCGGACCGGAACCCCGCCTCATTTGGCCACAGGTTTGTTCTCACGGGGGCTGTCCCTAACCCCGACTCATCCGAATCTCTGCTGCCCTCATCACAGAACCCCTACAGTGTGGAGAGAGGTCATTTGGCCCATCAAGTCTGCACCAACCGTCCCAGCAGCATCCCACCCAGACCCACACCCTTACCCTACCCCTGTAACCCTGCATCTCCCACGGCTAACCCACCCAGCCTGCACATCCCTGGATACTATGGGGCAAGTTCCCTTGGCTAATCCACCTTAGCCTGCACATCTTTGGACTGTGGGAGGAAACTGAAGCACCCGGAGGAAACCCATACAGACACGGGGGAGAATGTGCAAACTCCACACAGACAATCACCTGAGGCTGGAATCGAACCCGGGTCCCTGGTGCTGAGGTAGCCGTGCTAACCACTGAGCCACTATGCTGCCATCGCTAACGGTACCATTCACCCCCTGTATAGCTCCCAGCCCCTGAAACATCCCCTATTTAAAATTATCACCTCTGTCTTCGAAAGGTCTGATCCCCGAGATGGGCTGGGGAGGGAATTTCCTTATGAGGAAAGTGTGGACAGGCCGTGCTTGTATCCATTGCTATGTAGAAGAGGGGAGATTTTATCGAGACATTGGAGATTCTGGGAGGACTTGATAGGCTGGATGGTCAGAGGATGTTTCCCCTCGTGAAGGAGGGGGACGTAGATTAAAAATAGGGGTTGTCAGCCAATAAAGACAGAGATGAGGATGATTTCTATTTCCTCGCAGAGGACTGTGTGTTCGTGGCACTCTGTTCCCTCAGAAAGCAGCGGTGGGAGTGGGGTCATTTAAGGGATAAGTAGACAAAGGTTCTTGGACCTTCAGAGGGTTGTTGGGGTGGGATTTCAGACCATAACGAAATCTTATTGAGTGGTGCGGTGAGCTGTGTCGAGATTGTAATAAGGTCAGCCAGCTGGACATCGGAGAATAGGAGCTCCCTGATTAGGGCTGATAATCTGGTCCAATCAAGGAGCCCTGGCTGATGGCTAAAAAGGGAGTGTCAGAGATATTGACCCTGTGGTACCTGGCCCTGTATGAGGCGGTACTATAGGCAAGGACTGTTTGAATGTAAATAAAGAGTGACTTAGGGATGGGATACCAGCCTCTGTAGAGTTATTTCAGCCTTAATTACTACTTTCATCAATCCAGTTACAGTCTTTCCCCCTCCCTAGTTCAGTAATCACCTCCGGGCCTACAATTTTCCGAAGAAATCTGCGCTGATCCATTTGTGGCCTCTTCTCCCACCAATCCACTCCTAGGCCCGAGCTCTGGAATTCCCCTAAACCTCTCCTTCCTCCTTTATGAGCTCTTCAAATCCTCAACTGAACTTCTAAAACTTTTTCTCAACACCCTCCTAGTGCTTGAACATTCCCCGTCGACCTGTTGGTGTACAGATGGAAGGGGAAGCAGGGTAAGGGGAGGTGGGAGACCTTTGAGATCGGGTTGGGGGATGTGGTGTGTGGGTTGGTAGAAGCTGTTTATGCTGCCGAGTGTTTAAATAAACCACACCTAGCTTCCTACTGGGATTTTCAGGATAGAAATCAGTCCTCTTGGGACCATACCTAGTATTTTTTTTAAAAATGCAAGGATTTAAAGGGGCCTCGCTGCTGTTAGCATTCATTTGGAAACTCATGACCCCAAATTTTGGCCACATTTTTGGGAGCCCTTCTCCATTTCCTTGATCAAACCTAACCGAATATCTCTATCTGACTGGAAGCCATCTGTTGTCTGGTTTACAACACCCCTGGGATCCTTCGCTATGTTGAAGGTGCTACGTGAAGGCAAATCATCGCATGCAGTTTCCCAGCGTACACAAACACGAGCAGGTTACTTGACTCTGAGGGAGCACCTCACTCCAACAGCCTGCATTTACACAGTGCACTTGAAAATACCGGTGAAAAAGAGAGTCGTGTTGGCAAAAGTTTTGACGACTTGCACTCCTCAGGACACATGCAAGAATGCCAAATTTCAACTGGTCACAACAATTTAGAAATTCAAAAATAGGCACAAGACCTACACCAATTCCGTTTGGTTGCAAAGTACGGGTTCCCGTGAACAAATTTACCAAGCTTCAATGAGCCGGTATATGTTCAAAATGGTTTTGAAACACCTATGTTACTTTCTCTAAAGCAAGCCATTAACTTGCTAACCAACTAACATCCTTTTGTCTCACGGTATAAATTGTTAATTGGTTAAAAAAAAAATTGGCATTCTTGCATTGGTCCTGATGAGTACACCTCACCACCCAGTCTCTCTTTTCAACAAGATTCAAGTTCTGTATTAATCAAGGGACTAGCAGCTTTAATGGAGCAACGCTATTTCATTCATTCATGGAATGTTGGAGCTACTGGCTGGGCCATCGTTTATTCCTCATCCCTAACTGCCATCCTGAGAAGGTGCTGGTGAGCTGCCTTTTTGAACCAGTGCAGTCCGTGTGACCCACAATAACGTCAGGGAGGGACTTACAGGATTTTTAGCTCCTAACATGAAGGAATGGCAATATATTTCCAAGTCAGGTGCTGTCCAAGGAGCCCTGGTGAGTTGCTGCAGTGCATCTTTTAGATGGTACACACTGCCACTCTGACCACTGTCATAGCGTCATAGAGATGTACAGCATGGAAACAGACCCTTCGGTCCAAGTCATTGATGCTGACCAGATATCCTAAATTAATCTACTCCCATTTGCCAGCATTTGACCCATATCCCTCTAAACTCTTCCTATTCATATACCCATCCAGATGCCTTTTAAATGTTGTAATTGTACCAGCCTCCGCCACTTCCTCTGGCAGCTCATTCCACACATGCACAACCCTCTGCGTGAAAAAGTTGCCCCTTAGGTCCCTTTTAAATCTTTCCCGTCTCACCTTAAACCTATGCCTCTCTAGTTTTGGAAAAGACCTTGTCTATTCATCCTACTCATGCCCCTCATGATTTTATAAACCTCTATAAGGTCACCCCTCAGCCGCCGAAGCTCCAGGGAAAAAAGCCCCATGTCTATTCAGCCCATCCCTGTAGCTCAAACCCTCCAACCCTGGCAACATCATTGGGCCTGCACGGAATTTTATTTGTGTGGATGCGGTGCCAATCAAGCGGGCTGCTTTGTCCTGGATGGTGTTTCTCCTACGAGGGGAAACTTCCTCTCTGCACTCCCCCTGTCCATTTTCCTCAGGATTAGCTTATGTTTCCATAAAATATATATAAGACATTAAGATATGTAAGATATATTCTCATTCTTCTAAACCCCAATGGGTAAAGGGCCCAACCTGTCCTCGTGAATAAACGGACCCAGGTACTCCATAAGAATAAAACCGAGGGTAGGTTAGTCCCAAGGTGGTTTGCAATTGTCCTTAATGGTAAACGTCTGCAGAATTCCTGAAGTTATTGGGCGCTTCGAGGGCTGGGTGGTCGGTCATGGAATACGGGGCAAGGTGGGAAGAGGGACTGTTGAGTGACAAGTCACCAGCAGCAGTAAAATGTTCGGGAGCTTCCTTGTCAGGGAGTCGAGGGATGAATTTCCAGGAATTTCACCGCTGGATTGGCCACGGTGTATTAGGGCCCCGACCTCCAGAATCGAGGTGATTGACTGTGACGGGTGCCCCGCTGTGGCGCAGTCAAGGGTGGGTGCGCCAGCCCCGGTGCCCATCCCTCCCAAACGCCAAGGTGACTAACCTGTAAACAACCGAGAGCTCAATTGTGGAGGTCACGAGCAGGTTATAGTTCTCCAAAGAGTTGCTACCTTCAGCCGTGTCAGAACCTGCACCGATTAGAGAGAAAGAGGGAAACAGAGCGAGATTAATGGAAGAGTTGGAGGTTGTCCCGTTTCTGACCTGCCTAAGGAAATACAAATTAAGAGCAAGGTAGGCCATTCAGCCCCTCGAAACTGCTCTACCACTGATTGGGTTGTGGTCTCTACACCCCTTACCTGCCTATCCCTGGCCCCTCATCCATCAAGAATCTGTCTACTTAGGCCTTCAAAACCATTTGATGACCCCACAACCCAGACCATCACAAAACCGACCTTCCAGCCATTGACTCCATCTACACTGCTCGTTGCTTCGGGAAGGCATCAAAGACCCCTCCCACCCCGGTTATAATCTCTTCTACCCTCTTCCGTTGGGCAGAAGATACAAAAGCTCAAACACACGCTCCAACAGATTGAAGAACAGCTTCTTCCCCGCTGTTATCAAACTTCTGAATGGACCTCCCTAACTTTAAATTTAATGTTGATCTCGCTCTTTGAGTACCTTCTCTGCAGACGTAACATTGTATTCCTCGCTCTGTTCCGTTACCCTAATGCACTTTGTATGTTATGATCTGCCTGTACTGCACGCAGAACAAAACTTTTCACTGTACCTAGGTACATGGGGCAATTGTAAATCAAATCAAACCAAAACCCATCCAAAGCTCGCTGGGAAAGGATTCCAAAGACTCTCAATCTCCTGGAAGAGAGAAAAAAAATTCTCCTATCTCTGTCTTAGCTAGGAAAATCTTTATTTTTACACTGGGCTGGAAGGGAGCCCTCACACTAAAGTTCAAACAACCAGAGGGAAAGGTTACTTGAAGGCGTACTACCCTGAGCAAACTCAATCTCCAAAGAGTCCCAGGAGGCGGTAATTCGACTCATTGGTGTCTCTGTTGCCTTTCAAAAGGAGCAACATCCTATCATTCCCTTC
The DNA here is from genome assembly GCA_024137785.1 of Ginglymostoma cirratum. Taxonomy (NCBI): domain Eukaryota; kingdom Metazoa; phylum Chordata; class Chondrichthyes; order Orectolobiformes; family Ginglymostomatidae; genus Ginglymostoma; species Ginglymostoma cirratum. The sequence goes on from JAHRHZ010000001.1 coordinate 5,124,378, forward strand.
CCTTCTCCCCGGAGCGCCAGCACATTGTTCCCTTTCAGATTCCTGCTCAAAAGTCCCGATTGAATCTGACTCCGCCACACACTCGCGGGGGCGCATTCCAGACCCATCTACACCACGGTGCGAAAAGGTTTCTCTCCTGAGTCAGCCGGGGACTACCGTCAATGTTGGGAGAGCTGCCCACGGACTAGTCAAGGAGCGACCTGACATCGGCACACTCACCAAACCACAGCTTATAGCCCATGGCCCTGAGGATACCCACCTACCCAGCAGTGGCTCAGCACTGCGGCGTATGGTTGGGATATAGCGGTTCTGGGCCTCCTTAGCACAGGCGCGAGGTCTCACGTCCTGTGGTGACGGCAAGGAAGCCTCCTGTGGATTATCACCTCCCATAATGTGCCCCCACAGCAGCAGCCCCCCCAGCTGATGCATCCATGGGTTCAATAACATAATTCTTTGAAGTTTGCATCACAGATAGACAGGCTGATTAAGGCAGGATTTAGCATGCTTGTCTTCATTGCTCAGACCTCTGAGTATAGGAGTTGGGGACGTCATGTTGAGGTTGTACAGGACGTTGGTGAGGCCTCTTCTGGAGTTCTGTTCGCACAGGAAGGATATTTTTTAAGCTGGAGAGGGTTCAGAAAAGATTTACCAGGATGTTGCTGGACATGGAGGGCTTGAGTTATACGGAGAAGCTGGAAAGGCCGGGACATTTTCCACTGGAGCGTAGGAGGTTAAGGGATGACCTTATAGAGGTTCATAAAATCATGAGGGGTATAGACAAAGTGAATGGCAGGTGTCTTTACCCTAGGGTGAGGGATTTCAAGACTAGGGGGTGTATTTTTAAGGTGAGAGAAAGACTTTAGAAAGACATGAGGGGTAATTTCTTTTTACACATGGAGTGGTTTGTATGTGGATTGAACTTCCAGAGGAAGAGGTGGATGTGAGTACAGTTACAATGTTTAAAAGATATTTGGATAAGTACATGATTAGGAAAGGTCTGGTGGGATATGGGCCAAACGCGGGCAGGTGGGACTAGTTTAGTTCGGGATGATGGTCGGTACGGACTGGTTGGACCGAAGGGTCTGTTTCTGTGCCGTATCACTCTTAGAACAACCAACCAGAGGAAGCATTGAGCATAGCAAGTACACAGACTGTACTCCCAGAAGGTGTATGGACACACTGGAAACACAAAGGCTAAAAAGCTGGCATTCCAGAAATAGCCATGTCACTAGGACAAGCCAATCTGTTGCAGAACAGAAGGCGACCAGAACATCTGGTCTGTCCCATCTATTTGGAGCAGGACAAATTCAATCCAGCAAATTACTACAGTCAGTCAATCAATTAATCATCAACATCGCAGGGGCTGTCATCGATCGTTCACTTGAGAACGAGAGGGCACAAATTGAAGACACTAACAAAACAGGCAAACAAATTGACAAGTGAGAAAATGTTTTTGTGCGGCGGCTGGTTACGGTCTGGGGTGGACTTGCCTGAGAGCGTGGTGCAGGCAGGTTTGATTGGAATATTCAAAAGCGAATTCGAGTGTTAACGGAGCAGGAAAAGCGTGCAGGGTTTTGGGGAGAAGGCAGGAGAGCAGCATTACGTGAAGGGATCAGTCGGAGAGCTGTGTAGACATGATCATGCAGTTTCACCGGTGACAATTCACAGATAACTCCATCTCCTCTTCTGTCTATCGTCCATAATCTGGATTCTCTGGTTCTCAATTCTTCCACCACTGTGAACTGTATCTCACTCTTTACACTATTCAGACTCCTCATGATTGTGACAACCTCAATCAAATCTCCTCTTAATCTCACCTTCTCCAAGAAAAATAGCCACAACTTTCCAACTAGACTCACACAACATGGAACTAGAACCTTTGGTCTAACTCACTCATGCCGAGCAAGTTTCCCGAACTAAACTAGTCCCACCTCCCTCCCTCATATCCCTCTAAACCTTTCCTATTTGTGTCCCTGTCCAAATGTCTTTTAAACGTTGTAACTGTACCTGCGTCTACCACTTCCTCTGGCAGTTCATTTCACACACGAATCACTCTGTGTGAAAGAGTTGTCCCTCAAGACCCTTTTAAATCTTTCTTCTCTCACCTTAAACTTATGCCCTCTAGTTTTTGAACTGCCCCACCCTGGGGAAAAGACCTTGGCTATTCACCTTGTCTATGCCCCTCATGATTTTATAAACCTCTATAAGGTCACCCCTCAACCCTCTACATTCCAGTGAAAAAAAGTCCCAGCATCTCCCTGAAACACAAACCCTCCAGTTCAGCAACATCCTGGTAAATGTCTTCTGAACCCTCTCCAGCTTAAGAATATCCTTCCTGTAACAGGGCAGCCAGAACTGGACACAGTGCTCCAGAAGAGGCCTCACCAACGTCCTGTACAACCTCAACATGACGTCCCCAACTCCTATACTCAATGCTCTGAGCAATGAAGGTAAGCGTGCTAAATGCCTTCTGAACCACTCTGTATACCTGTGACACAACCTTCAAAGAACTATGTACCTGAACCCCCCAGGTCTCTCTGTTTTCCTACATTCCCCAGGGCCCTTTCACACATTTTATACATGTCCTGCGCACTGAGATGAGATTCTTGCCTCAGCAAGTGGTCTCTTAAGGGGGTCTCCTCCTTGTTAATGGGCTTATTAACTGCACATCTCACCTCATTCATACACAGGATCCTTTCTTATCAAACCTGCTGAACAAAACTAGATACTGAAAACTCTTGGCTTTGGTCTTGGGGACAGGATACAGTTTGTCGTTTGCTCCAAAGAACCTCCAACATTGGTCTCAATATTTCAGGGTGTGCACAATGAGCACACAACCCACATCCACACACTTTGGCATCTGACGTGTGCCAGCCTCCGAAAACACTCCACGGCACATCTCTGAAGAAGTCGCCTGGTTATAGGAAGGATATTATCAAGCTGGAGAGGGTTCAGAGGAGATTTACCAGGACATTGCCGGGTATGGAAGGTTTCTGTTATAAAGAAAGGCTGGATAGACTGGGGCTTTTTTTCACTGGAGTGCAGGAGTTGAGAGGCGACCTTATAGAAGTTTATAAAATAATGAGAGGTGTAGATAGAGTTAATGGTAGTTGCCTTTTCCCTAGGATGGGGGAATTTCAAGACTAGGGGGAAACATTTTTAAGGTGAGAAGGAACAGATTTAAAACAGACACAAGGGGCAAATTTTTTTTTTTTTACACAGAGGGTGGTTTGCGTGTGAAATGAACTTCCTGAGCTGTTGAAGGAAATATTAGGGACAGATAAAACATTTGGTCAAAGGCATATAATTCCTACAGTGTGGAAGCAGGCCATTCATCCCACTGAGTCTGCACTGATCCTCCGAACAGCATCCCACCCAGACCCACCCTGCTACACTGTAACCCTGCATTTTTCGTGGCTAACCCAGCTAGCCTGCACATCCCTGGAACACTACGGGGCAACTTAGCACAGCCCAATCCACCCTAACCTGCACATCTTTGGACTGTGGGAGGAAACCGGAGCACCCGGAGGAAACTCATGCAGACACAGGGAGAATGTGCAAACTGCACACAGACAGTTGTTCGAGGCTGGAATCGAACCTGGGTCTCTTGTGCTGTGAGGTGGTAGTGCGGACCACTGGGCCACTTGAAAACCATATTGGTTTTAAAAAGCATCTTACAGAAGGACAAAAATATAGCAAGACGCTTGCATTAAAACAAACCATTATAGATTGAACATTGTACGTTTGAGGCCCACCCTCATTCACTCACCGACCCTCGTTCCTCCGTCTCCAGCTGAATAGGCCTCGCTGTGCTCAGTGGGTAGTCTGAAGAGCAGGACAGTGGAAATCGGCCCATCCTGTTGTACGTTCCAACTCTGCAGAACAACTGGACTTAAAATAGAGACAGCAGGTGAGAAACCCACACATAGCCAGGGAGGAAGGGAAGAGAGAGGCTGAGGCATGGGGAAGGGAGAAAGCGAGGCAGAGCGGGCTGGGAGGAGATTTCAGATCCTGACGCGTAAGGAGCTGAAGGCACGGCCGACAATGCTGGGGAAATAGCTGGGATGGGGGCTCGTTACTTTCTCGCGACTGGCAACGGGCCATTTCTGACCTTTAGATTCCTGATCCACGTGAGAAATACCCACAAATCCATTCTGACAGCCAAAAGCTGTCAAACGTCTGGTAGAATCCGGAATATTGACCACGTCAAGCCAGAGGACACTGTAATGATCAGACACAAAGATAGCACTCACATCCCATACTCCTTCCCACACGCACATAGTGAGACAGCAAACACAGAGACAGAGAGTGACAGTGCGTGAGACTCAGAGACAGACAGAGGCAATCTAAGGGCAGGTCATTAGACTGACTCCAGGGTTTTGACTTATGAAGCGAGATTGAGCAGTTCAAGACCATACTCTCTGGAGTTTAGAAGAGTAAAGAGATTTAAAGGAGGCATATAAGATACAAAAGGGGATTGACAAAGTAGATGTAGAAAGAATGGTTCCTCATAGTGGGGCAATCTGGAATGAGAAAGGTCATAGTTTTAGGCTAAGGCACGGCAGATTTAAAACACAGATGAGGAGAAACTACTTCTCTCAAAGGTTCATGAATCTTTGGAATTCACTATCCCAGGAGTACGGTGGATGGTCAGGCACTGAGTAAATTTAATCATAGAATCCCTACAGTGTGGAAGTAGGCCATTTGGCCCATTAAGTCCACGCCGACCCTCCGAAGAGAATCCCACCCAGGTCCAAACCCATATCCAATGTCTGTAACCCTGCATTCCCCATGGTTAACCCACCCAAGCTACACATCTCTGGATACTACAGGCAATTTAGCACAGCCCATCCACCCTAACCTACACATCTTTGGACTGTGGGAGGAAACCGGAGCATCCGGAGGAAACCCACACAGACACGGGGAGAATATGCAAACTCCACACAGACAGTCACCCAAGGGTGGAATCAAATCCAGGTCCCTGGTGCTGTGAGGCAGCAGTGCTAACCACTGAGCCACTATGGCACCCCTAAGGGTAAGGGCAGGGCCGGAGGAGACAGACAGATATTTAGTTAGTAACAGGGTTGAAGGTTTATGGAGAGGTGGCAGGAAAGGGCAGTTGAGGCTGAGATGAGATCAGTCATGATTGTATTGAAAGATGGAGCAGGCTCGAGGAGCCTCCTCCTGCTCCTGGTCCTTGTGAGAGCAGGCGAGAAGAGGGAGAGAGAAAGGATCTGTGAGCAGCACACAGAGAGCCACAGAGCTGTGACATCCCAATATCTAGCCTCTCACGCGCAATGTAACAGTGCAACCAACGCTGGAAGTCTTACTGGCTGGGTAGGCCTGTTAACTCGGGGAATATTAATCCTGTTGGCCTTTCTTCAAACTGATGCAGTGTTTCGTTCTGTGAGACAAAGGAGAGAGCGAGAGAGAAAAAAAAGTCACGTGGAATTGCTGAAAGAGAGTCAAAAGTGAGCCACAGATTGATCAGTAGGGGCTCACCTCTTTGTACAGGTGTATCTGGTGGTCGTGGCCACTGAGCAGGAATACAGTCTCACGTTGCTGCCTCTCCTCGATCCTTGAATGCGGAAAAGAGAGACGTGAAGTTGGCCTGGTGAGAGTAAACAACAGCTGCCTAGCCTCTGCCATGCTATCAACACTGGCTTACTCAAGAGTGAAATCAAGAGGGTGCTCCTCATATAATGAGGTAAGGGATTCACTCTTTCAAAAACCTAAGGGTGCGAGGCATCAATTAATCATTTGAAGCCTCAGATTGTTGTAGTTTAGGGTAATGCTTCCCAAACACTGAAAGTTGGCGCAGCACCCCTGGAGTGGGCAGCAGGCGAGGGCATACAAGAGCAGGGCACAGGGAGGGAAAAAAAAAACTAGGAAAACGTGGAAATGGCCGATACTGTACTCCAGTACAACCTGTTCCCGGTTTTACTGGTTCGTGCTGGGAATTCGCAGACTCCCGAAACTTCAGCTCGTGATCCCACTTAGGGTTCCAACCATCCACTTTGCGACGCCTCGGGTTTATCAAGGACGGGCAACTACTGGTGTCACTACGGTAGCAGCACAGATCATCAAGTGAACTTTGTGGAGTAACACAGCCCGAGTGTTTCAATGGCGTACATTTCTCTTGCTCCTCGTGAGTTACATTTTGGGATATCTTCAGGAGTGTTCAGGCCTGGAGGCAGATCCGACCCATAGCGCTGCTACCTACTCAACTTGGGATGGGCAAGGGTACAGACGTCCCGCACTTACTTCAGCCAAAATGGAGATCGAACTCCCGTACGTTGGCACCAATCTGACCGGCGCCAGCTATCAGAGCCAACCAGTCCCTCAAAAGGAGTCCTGGTTGCTATGGCAGCACGCACACTTCCGCACATGTGACAATCCAAAGCTTTGGAAGTATTTTCTAACTGACCCGTTTAAGGATGTTGTGACACATCCTCCGGATTGGGCAGGACTGGAATTCAGGCCTCCTGGCCTAGAGGTAGGGAAACTGCCACTGCACCAGACGAGCGCACCCCCACAGAGGTTTGGATAGTGATGATAGAGACTCCAATGTTTTGAATCACTCTCATTCATACTGCCTGCCAGTGAACAATTTGCAGTTTGATATTCAACACACCTTCCTGGTTTGGTATATTAATTTGTCTGCCTCATCTGTAGGATTCTGTTGGTCAGCATTTATTGCGCATCCCTCACTGCCCACTATAGAAAAGACCAGGGCACAGCCTCAGGGTGAAGGCTGACCCTTTAGCACTGAGATTTAGGGGGAACTTCTTCAGCCAAAGGTGGTGAATCTTTGATTCATTAATGGGAGGAGTGTGTTGCTGGCCCATCCCTAATTGCCCAGACGGCAGTTCAGAGTCAACCTCATCGCTGTGGGTCTGGAGTCACATGTAGGCCAGGCCAGGCCAGGTAAGGTAAGGATGGCAGTTGCCTTGCCTAAAGGATGTTAGTGAACCAGATGGGTTTTTCCTGACAATCGATTCATTGAATTCAAATTCCACTATCTGCTGTGATGGGATTCGAACATTAGCTGGGTATCTGGAATAACAGTTCAGTGATAATACCACCACCTCCTGGGTCATCACCTCCCCCACGTCGGTGTTACTCACTGCCGCACAGGGCAAGACAAGTCAAAGAGATGTACAGCACGGAAACAGACACTTTGGTCCAACTTGTCTATGCTGACCAGATATCCTAAATTCATCTAGTCCCATTTGCCAGCATTTGGCCCATATCCCACTAAACCCTTTCTATTCATGTACCCATCCAGATACCTTTTAAATGTTGCAATTGTACCAGCCTCCACCACTTCCTCTGGCAGCTCATTCCATACATGCACCACCCTCTGTGTGAAAATGTTGCCCCTCAGGTCCCTTTTAAATCTTTCCCCTCTCACCTTAAACCTATGCCCCTCTAGTTTTGGACTCCCCTACCCTGGGGAAAAGACCTTGTCTATTTACCCCATCCATGCCTCTCATGATTTTATAAATTTCTATAACATCATCCCTCAGCCTCTGACGCTCCAGAGCTAATAGCCCCAGCCTATTCAGCCTCTCCCTATAGGTCTAACACTAACCTCTGCAACGTCCTTGTAAATCTTTTCTGAACCCTTTCAAGTCTCACAACATCTTTCCCATAGCAGGGAGACCAGAACTGAATGCAGTATTCCAATGGCCGCAACATGACATCCCAGAATAGCCTAATTCTGTCCCTGTATTTATGGGAAGGCAGTGTACTCAGAATTATTTTGCATTTGTTTGGGTTTATTTTCTAACTCAAAAGGGGACACACAAGGAAGGGAAGCAAAGAGGCAGAACTCAGGTACTTACTCCACATGGCAAAGCTGGAAGGGAGTGAACTGGAGCTCCAGGTTAAGGCAGCTTTCTGTAAAAGCAGGATCTTGGGTTAGTGTCCACACTCTGCAAAGAACATCACTGCAGTAAACAGTTAAAATTGCTCAGTGCCCCCGTGCCAGGTTATCTCAGGGACCTTGACTCTCATCCACCATATTCTTCCCAACCTATTACACGGAAAGCATCAATAGTGGCTGCACTCTCAGCATTCAGTCTACTATCATAGAATCCCTACAGCGTGGAAGCAGGCCATTTGGCCCAACGAGTCCATACCGACGCGCAGAAGAGCATCCTACCCAGTCCCAACCCCTCCCCTATCCCTGTAACCCTGCATTTCCCATGACTAACCCACCTAGCCTGCACATCCCCAGACACTACGGGGCAATTTACCATGGCCAATCCATCTAACCTGCAAATCGTTGGACTGTGGGAGGAAACCAGACACAGGGGGAATGTGCAAACTCCACACAGACAGTTGCCCGAGGGTGGGATCGAACCCGGGTCCCTGGCGCTGGGAGGCAGCAGTGCTAAACACTGAGCCACCGTAGTCAGAGGTCATGGATCCCTGCAGAAGACTGAAGTTCAGAGGCGCAATTTTCTAGCCTGGATATGAAACCATCAGGCTCAGAGGCTAAAGGCTTAAATTTGACCAAGAGCCATAAAACAATTCAAACACGGCCACTGACTCACGGGCGATGGAATCCAAATTGTACTCGGATCCTGGCTCATAGTCGCAGTAGATATTGAGGAACGGGCTTGCTTTATCACCAGAGTCCTGTGGGAAAGGGAGTAGTAACGTCAACCTCACAGGGAACTGTAGCCCAGGATCCCAGACATTTAACTTAATTGAGCACACGACTGTATTCACTGGCCATCACTTTGTGACCTGCTGAGATCATGGCAGATTCCACTGAGAAGCAGAAATGGTTGCAAAGTGACTCCATATCAAATCCAATCAGGGCAACAGACAGAATGTAAATTAAATTAATAAACAGTAAATAGAAGGCTAGCCTCAGTAATGGTAACCACGATCAATGGTTAGGGGTCCCCACTATCAATGATTTGTTGTGACTCACTAACGCCCTTTCAGGAAGGAACTCCGCCATCCTCACACAGTCCGGCCTACATGTGACTCCAGACCCATAGCAATGTGGTTGACCCTCCAAAATGGCCCCAACAAACCACTCAGTTCAACATCAGTTAGGGATGGGCAATGTATGGTTATCAGATAAAAACTGAAAGAACTGTGGATGCTGTAAATCAGGGACAAAAACAAAGTTGCTGGAAAAGCCTGGCAGGTCTGGCAGCATCTGTGAAGGAGAAAACAGAGTTAATGTTTCGGGTCCAGTTGCCCTTCCTCAGAACTGATGGTGGCTAGGAAAACATCAGTTATATGAAGAAAATAGGGAGGAGGGTGGGGTAGGGAGTAAATGATAGGATAGAGCCCAAAGAGAGAGAACAACAGTTGGACAGACAAAGGAGTTGCTAACGATCAGGTTGGGAGGGTGAGTAGTTATTAATGGGGACTGTTAGTGACTAACAACCAGGGGTGTGTAATGGCAGGCTATGTGGTAACAAGGCCTGGTGTGTGGGGTAGGGGGCTGGGACATGGGAGAATTTAGACTCTAAAATTATTAAACTCAATATTGAGTCCGGAGGGCTGTAGGGTCCCCAAGCGGAAAATGAGGTGTTGTTCCTCCAGCCTGCGTTGGGCTTCACTGGAACACTGCAGCAAGCCAGAGACAGATGTTGGCCAGGGAGCAGGGTGGTGCGTTAAGGTGGCAGGCAACAGGTAGCTCAGGGTCTTTTTTGCGAAATAGTTATCAGATCCCCGGGTGCCTCAATTGTACAAGTAAGAAATGCCTTGGGTTTGTTTGTTGGATAGTGTCAAACTCCAACACTCACTTGTTTCATACGCTACTGTACAGAACCAAACTGGTTTAGTGACTATGTAGGAGCAAATTAATGCAGATGCTGGAATCTGTACCGCAAACAACAAATGCTGGAAATCACAGCGGGTCAGACAACATCTATAAAGAGAGAGCAAGCTAATATTTTGAGTCAAAACGTTAGCTTGCTCTCTCTCTCTCTCTACAGATGCTGCCTGTCCTGCTGCGATTTCCAGCATTTTTGGGTTTCACTGCTATCATGACTACGTACGTAAATAGTTGATTTTATGAATAAAGTAAATTTTTGAAATTATAAAAAAAGGATGGGCAACAAATATTGACCTTCCCAATGATGCCCACATCCCACTAAAGAATTAACAAAGTCAATTCTTTCTTACATTGAGGAGAGTTTTTTCAAAAAAAAATTTCTAATCATATAGTTCCTTTCACTTGAACCCAGTGTAGAGTTTTGATTGATAGCAGCAACCGCACCTTGATAAAAGTTATTCCCACAACCAGGCCTCGTTTTGGAGCGGATTTGTTGAAAGCATCAATAGATACGATTTCTGCATCCACTAAGGAGGGAACAGAAGAGATTAATTTTAAGAATTTCCGCAATACTACACATCCAGCTCTCAATCTCTTACACTCCTCTCTGGTTCCACGGCACAGATTTTGGGCAGATTGCATCCATCCTGAGTTCAAATCCCAAGACTCTCACACCTCCTGCCTCATAGTTTTCAGACACTACAAGTCCCTTGACCATCCCTTACCTCCTTCAGGTCGTCTGTGTTGTTCTCAGATAAATGATCTGGAGGAAGATATAGATGGTCTGACTAGCAAGTTTGCAGATGACACTAAGATTGGTGGAGTAGCAGATAGTGAAGGGGACTGTCGGAGAATGCAGCAGAATATAGATAGATTGGAGAGTTGGGCGGAGAAATGGCAGATGGAGTTCAATCCAGGCAAATGCGAGGTGATGCATTTTGGAAGATCCAATTCAAGAGTGACTATATGGTAAATGGAAAAGCCCTGGGGAAAATTGATGCACAGAGAGATCTGGGTGTTCAGGTCCATTGTACCCTGAAGGTGGCAATGCAGGTCGATAGAGTGGTCAAGGCGGCATACGGCATGCTTTCATTCATCGGACGGGGTATTGTGTACAAGAGTTGGCAGGTCATGTTACAGTTGTATAGGACTTTGGTTCAACCACATTTGGAATACTGCGTACAGTTCTGGTCACCACATTACCAAAAGCATGTGGATGCTTTGGAGAGGGTGCGCAGGAGGTTCACCAGGATGTTGCCTGGTATGGAGGGCGCTAGCTATGAAGAGAGGTTGAGTAGATTAGGATTATTTACATTAGAAAGACAGAGGTTGAGGGAGGACCTGATTGAGGTCTACAAGATCGTGAGAGGTATTGACAGGGGGGATAGCAAGAAGCTTTTTCCCAGAGTGGGGGACTCAATTACTAGGGGTCACGATTTCAAGGTGAGAGGGGAAAATTTACAGGAGATATGCGTGGAAAGTTCTTTACGCAGAGGGTGGTGGGTGCCTGGAACGCGTTGCCAGCGGAGGTAGTAGAGGCGGGCATGATAGCATCATTTAAGATGGATCTAGACAGATATATGAATGGGCAAGGAGCAGGGAGATACAGATCCTTGGAAAATAGGTGACAGGTTTAGATAGAGGATCTGGATCGGCACAGGTTTGGAGGGCCGAAGGGCCTGTTCCTGTGCTGTAATTTTCTTTGTTCTTTGTACAACTAGTGCTCTCTCATTTACACTCTCCTATGCTTTCAGTCTTAATCCCCAGCCTTGAGCTCCGAGACGACCCTCCTTATTCTACCAACAATGCAATTCTTCTGGAAGAGATATTAAACCAAGGCATCTGTCTGCCTCTTGGGTGAATGTAAAAGACCACATGGTACAAGCAGGAGAGTGTTCCCTGTCAATATCCATCCCCGAACTGCATCTAAAATAGACTGCTCATTTATCCCATTCCTGCTAGTGGGGTCTTGCTGTATTTCCTGTATGACAACAGCAATCCCACTTTGAAGAAAAAATTATGTTTCCACTGGCTGTAAAGCACCTTGGCACATGACAGGTGCTAGATAAAAGCAAGTCTCCTGGCTGGTCTCCCATAGGGAAATCATACAAACTCTGCTGTCCTTGCTCTAACTTACACTAAGTCTTGCTCTGTTAACATTGCTTAGTTCACTGACTCCCAGCCAAGGCAACATTTTAATTTCAAGATGTTCATTTTCACATCACTCTATGTCCTCCGGCTTTCCTAATCTCCTCCACCCCTACAACCCTCTTGCACTCCTCTAATTCTGGCCTCCCATGCGCCCCCCCCCCTCCCCAATTTTAAATCATTCCACCAGAGGAAGCTGTAGACTGGAGGGTCCTGGGAATTCACAGGCAGGAGCTGGGAGGGCTCCTGAAGTAGGGCTCTCCCAGGTGAGCATTTGGACCCCAGGTGGATTCACAAACTGAGATTTTGAGGTTGTGCGCTTTGAACCAGAAACGGTCAACACTCCACCCTTTACCCCTGACTTGATTCCCTTACTGATTAAAAATCTGTCATAGAATCCCTACAGTGCAGATAAGAGGCCAATCAGCCCTTCTCGTCTGCTCTGACCTGCACATCTTTGGACTGTGAGAGGATACCGGAGCACCCGGAGGAAACCCACGCAGACAAAGGGCGAATGTGCAAACTCCACACAAACAGTCGCCCGAGGGTGGAATCGAACCTGGGTCCCTGGCGCTGTGAGGCAGCAGTGCTAACCGCTGAGACACCGTGCTATGTCCATTTCAGCCTTCACCTGACGAAGGGGCAGCACATCGAAAGCTTGTGATTTCAAATACAGGTAGTCCTGCTATAAGAGACAGTAGGAACTGCAGATGCTGGAGAATCTGAGATAACAAGGTCTAGAGCTGGATGAACACAGCAGGCCAAGCAGCATCAGAGGAGCAGGAAAGCTGACGTTTCAGGTCTGGACCCTAGTCCTGCTGTAATCTATCTGTAATCCTGCTGTAATCTAAACTGATCTACAGCATGGCAACATGCTGTAATGCATGTTTCATTAACGTGATTTGGCTGTAACGCGATTAATGAATAGTGGATGGTGTTTGGATAACACAAACTTTCCGCTGTACGGGTACAGGGATTTTCTGTAGCAATTTCCCTACAACACGATTTTCTTCAGCAATTTTCTATAGTGCAAGGTCATGCAAGAATGCAACTATCACGTTACAGAAGAACTACCTGTAAACTACCTGTTTTTCTGATGAAGGGTTTAGGCCCGAAACGTCAAGTTTTCCTGCTCCTATGATGCTGCTTGACCTACTGTGTTCATCCAGCCCCATGCTTGTTACCTGTAAACCTGTTGGGCTATAACCTGCTTTTTTGTGACTTCTGACTTTGTCCACCCCAGTGCAACACTGGCACCTCCACATCATTTCAGCCTTGGATACACTTAATGACTGAGCCTCGACAGCCCTCTGCAGTGAAGAATTCCACATATTCATTACCCTCTGGCATGAGAAATTCCTCTTTATCTCTGTCTTAAACGTGCGACCCCTTATTCTGAGATGATGTCCTCTAATCCTAGGCTCTCTCCCATGAGGGGAATCTACTTCTCTTGCACCTATCAAATCCACCTGAATGTCCAGATGCCCCTCTGGCCAGCCCTGCCAGGACAGGGAGTGGTCAGTTGAGGAGGGAGTGGTCAGTTGAAGGGGGGGGGGCTGAGCTGACCAAGGTGCAGGGACAGAGGAGGTGGTCACTCTCCATTACCTGGGATGTAGGTGAACTGTACCTCCTTGGCCACTGGCCGGATTTTCTGTCGGGGGGTCTGGTACCTGAAGTTGATGACCTTCCCCTTGAGGGTGGCGGTCAGTAGGTCACAGCCTCCCTCGGGCCTGGGGAAGGCGCTCAGGCCGTAGATGTTGCTCTGGGAGGACAGGCGGCTGAAACTATCCTCCACCAAGGGGCAACAGCCGTACAAACTGCTCGGAGGCCCTTCCATATCCAAGGCGGGGAGGAGAGTTAGATCGACCTCGGCTTCCGAGCCATCTTCACTCTACTTATTCTGGCCAGAGAACCGCAAATTCGTTTCACTCTCGCTGCAACATGACCTTCGCGCCCCCATCAAAGATGGCGTCTCACCGGCTTCCGTGACACGCCCCCATCAAAGATGGCGTCGCGCCGGCGCCCATGATATGCCCGTATTAAAGATGGCAACTGACCGGCGTCCATGACACGTCCCTTATAAATCCGGGAACTGTGACCGTATCTGAGGAAGGGTCACCGGACCCGAAACGTTAACTCTGTTTTTTCCTTCACAGATGCTGCAAGACCTGCTGAACTTTTCCAGCAACTCCGTTTTTGCCCGTATCAAAGATGGCGTCCGATCGGCATCTATGACACGCCCCCTACATGGTCCGCAGCCGTGTCCATCTCAAATATGGCGCCGGCGTCGGTGGTCGGTTTATAACCCTTTCAATGACGGCGTCCGCCAACACGGGAACTATGCCCCTATCAAATATGGCGACACGTCGGTTGCCATGATGTGCCCCCATTAAAGATGGCATTGTACCAACCTCGGTTAGATACCCCTAACAAAGATGGCGTCTTGTTATTGTTACTGACACGTCCCAAACAAAAATGTTGGAAACTGTACTCAAAACAAAAATTGCTGGAGATCACAGCGGGTCAGACAGTATCCATGGAGAGAGAGAGAGAGAGAGAGAGAGTGTGCAAGCTAGCGTTTCGAGTCCAGGTGACTCTTCATCAGAGCTGAAGTGTAGTGTGGAGGGGACAGCATTTATGCCATAATGGGGTGGTGGAGTAATGGGGGGGAAAGACAGGCTGTTGTTAGTTCAGATTAAGTGATTGGAAAGTGAGAATGTCAGAACAATGATGTGTCTAACAGCCAGACTGGAAAGAACAGACAGCGCCACTGGGGTAGGGGGAGAGAGGGTGACAGAATGTAACAAGTAAAACTAAAAGAAAAAGAAAAAGAAGGAACAGGAGTAGGTTCACAGTCTGAAGGTGTTGAACTCAAATACTTTAAGTCCAGAAGGTTGTAAAATACCTAGTCTGAAGGTGAGACAAGGTGTGGAACTGGATGAACACAACAGGCCAGGCAGCATCAGAGGAGTGGGAAAGCTGACATTTCAGGTCTGAAATTTCTGAAGAAGAGTCCAGACCCAAAACGTTAGCTTTCTTGCTCCTCTGACGCTGTCTGGCCTGCTGTGTTCATCCAGCTCTACACCTTGTTATCTCAGACTCCAGCATCGGCAAGTTCCTACTATCTCCAAGTCTGAAGGTGAGATGTTGTTCCTCCAGTTTGCGCTGTGATTCGTTGGAGCATTGCAGCATGCTGAGGATGGGCATGTGAGCAGGATGCTGTGTTAAAATGACCAGCTACAGGAAGGTCGGAGTCATGCTTGTGCACAGACCAGAGGTTTTCTTCAAAGCAGTCACCCAGTCTGCATTTGGTTTCTCCAATGAAAATTCGGTCACATTGGGTGCAGCTAATGCACAAGATCGGAGGAGGCACAGGTGAAATGGTGCTTCACCTGTATAGACTGTTTAGGCCCTTGGAGGGTGACGCTGTCTGATTTGTTTGGATTTATTTTAGTCTTGGAACATGTTAGCAGGTTGCAAATTAACTATTTGGAATTCCCTATCACAAAATTGTTACAATGCAGGTGGCTGTTCAGTACAGTCACAATGAACTTCTATTAGAACATTTTTTCAGTTACCCTACAATATAAGAAAATTGCTGGAGAATTTCAGGTCTGGCAGCATCTGTGGAAACTAAGTAGAGTTAACATTTCAATTCCAGTGACCCTTCTTAAAAACTGATCGTAGCTAGGAAAGGGTGGTTTTTGTGCTGAAGACTGGACGTGGGAAGGAAGATGGAGCCCAGAGAGAGAAGAGCAGTTGGGCAGACAAAGTGGTTGAAAATGGGTCTGCTGTAATGGGAAGACCATGTGATGACAAGACCATGTGATGACAAGGTGAGAGTGTGGGTAAAGGACATGGAAGGTGCTCAGGCCCCAAAATTATTGAACTTAATAGTGAATCCTGATGGCAGCAGGCTCCCCAAATGGAAAATGAGATGCTGTTCTTCCGTTTGTGCTGGACCTCACTGGAATACTGCAGCTGGCTTGATACAGTAGTTTCATGTCAGATTTCCAGAATCCCCTCGGTAACCTTGTACTGTTTAAATTTAAATAATCATCCATCGGCCTCTTGAAAACTTCAGCTCAACCTGCCTCCACACTTTCAGACAGTGCATTCCACCCGAACTATTCAGTTTGAAAAAAAAAAATCCTTACCTCGCATTTGCTTCCTTTGCAATACACTTTGATTCTTAATCCGTATGCGGGCAAGAGCGATTTTGCCCCCTGTACTCTGCTCAGATCCTTCAGGATTTTCAGAACTATCAAATCTTCTCTTCGCCTTGTCCTCTCCAAGGAAAATAGTCTCAACTTATCCAACCCTCATTCATCAGTGTTTCATCCCAAGAAACATTCACACTCTCCAATGCATTCACATCCTTCTTATTGTGAAGTGATCAGAATTGGATGTAACACTCCAGCTGAAGTCGAACCAATGTCTAGCCAACTTCATCATAAACCCCCTGCTTTCTCCCTATTTAATACAAATGCTTTATTAATAAATCTCCACTCTTGTCCTGCTACCTTTAATTGCTCACGTACATATATACCCAGGTGTTGCTGCTGCACAGTCTTTAGAATAGAATTGAATCCTTCCTCCCAAACAGCTGCGAAAGCTCAATCATATGTTAAGAGTAAAGATCAACAGATTTCTGAACATTAAAGATGTAATGGGATTATGGGGATATAGAAAGACACATTGAATTGGATAATCAGTCATGACCCTATTAAATGGCAGAGATTCAATGGCCTACCCCATGCAATCTAATCTAAATTAGATTCTTATTGAAGTTAGATATTATGGAAAAATGAACATTTTGAAAATATTTGCATTGAATATTAAGAAGTTAAAATCAGACAATTTCATAGATTTTTAAATACAAGTGTCCTTATTTCAAAGAATTAGAGTCATAGAGATGTACAGCACGGAAACACACCCTTCCATCCAACTCATCCATACTCACCAGATATCCTAAACTAATCTGGTCCCGTTTGCCAGCATTTGGCCTATAGCTCTCTAATCCCTCGCTATTCACATAGCCATCCAGATGCCTTTTAAATGTTGTAATTGTACCAGCCTCCACCACTTCCTCTGGCAGTTAATTCCGTACATGCACCATCCTCTGTGTGAAAAAGTTACCCATCAGGTCCTTGTTAAATTTTCCCTCTCTCACCTTAAACCTATTTTCTCTAGTTTTTGACTCCTCTACCCAGCGAGAAAATACTTTGGCTATTCACCATATCTATGCCCTCCATGATTTAATAAACTTCTAAGAGGTTGCCCTTCGGCCTCCAATGCTCTAAGGAAAACAGCCTCAGCCTACTCAGCCTTTCCCTATAGCTCAAACCCTCCAATCCCGGCAACATCCTTGCAAATCTTTTTTGCAACCTTTTCAAGTTTCACAGCATTTTTCCTATAGCGGGGAGACCAGAATTGAACACTATTCCAAAAGTGGCCTGTTACAGCCCCAACGTGACCCTCCTAACTCCTATACTCAAGGTTATGATCAATGAAAGCAAGCGTGCCAAATGCCTTCTTCACCGCCCTGTCTACCTGCAACTCCACTTTCAAGAACTACGCACCTGCACCCCGAGGTCTTTGTTTGGCAACACTCCCCAGGGCCTTACCATTAAGCATACAAATATTGTCCTGGTTTGCCTTTCCAAAATGCAACACTCACTTATCTAGGTTAAACTCCATCTGCCACTCCTCAGCCCATTGGCCCATCTGATAGAGGTTGGGGTAGACCATTTAGGATGGAGATGAGGAGACATTTCTTTACCCAAAGAGTGGTGAGCCTGTGGAATTCATTACCACCGGAAGTAGTTAGAACATAGAATACAGCACAGAACAGGCCCTTCGGCCCTCGATGTTGCGCCACCCTGTGAACTAGTTGATGCCAAAAGATTGAATGTATTCAAGAGGTGACTAGATATAGCACTCGAGGTGAATGGGATCAAAGGTTATGGGGAGAAAGCAGGATTAGGCTATTGAGTTGGACAATCAGCCATGATCATGAAGAATGGCAGAGCAGGCTTGAGGGGCTGAATGGCCTCCTCCTGCTCCTATCTATGCTTCTGTGTCCCGTTGTACTCCGAGATAACCTTCTTCACTGTCCACTACACCACCAGTTTTGGTGTCATCTGCAACCTTACTAACCATACCTCCTACATTCATATCCAAATCATTTATGTAAATGACAAAAAGGAGTGGACCCAGCACTAATTCTTGCAGCACACCGCTGGTCACAGGCCTCCAGTCTGAAAAGCAACCTTCCACCACCAGCCTCTGTCTCCTACCTTCAAGCCAATTTTGTATCCAATTGGCTAGCTCCGTCTGGATTCCATGTGATCTAACCGTGCTAACCAGTCTACCATCACTTGTCAAAAGCCTTGCTGAAGTCCACATAGACAACGTCTACTGCTCTGCCATCAATCTTCTTTGTTACCGCTTTGAAAAACTCAATCAAATTAGTGAGATACGATTTCCCACACACAAAGCCATGTTGATCATCCCTCATATGTTCCTGCCTTTCCAAATGCATGTAAATCCTGTCTCTCAGAATCCCCTCCAACAACTTCCAACCACTGATTTCAGGCTCACCAGTCTATAGCTCCCTGGCTTTTCCTTACCAGCTTTTCGTAATTAATGGCACATTAATCACTGTCCAGTCTTCCAGCACCTCACCTATGCTACAAATATCTCAGCAAGGGGACCAACAATCTCTTCCCTGGCTTCCCACAAAGTTCTGGGGTACACCTGATCAGGTCCTGGGGATTCATTTACCTTTGTGTCTACGACCTCCGGCACCCTCTCTACTATCATACTAACACTGAGACATCACTAGTTATGTCCCCAGGTTACCTGGCTTCCATGTCCTTTTCCATAGTAAATACTGATGCAAAATATTTGTTAGTATCTCACCCATCTCTTGTGGCTGCACATATGGACAGCCACGTTGATCCTTAAAGGGCCTTATTCTCTCCCTAGTTATTCATTTGTCCTTAACGTAGTTGTAGAATCTCTTTGGATTTTCTTCAACTCTATTTTCCAAAGCTGTTTCATGTCCCCTTTCTGCCCTCCTGAATTCCCACATATGTATACTCCTACTGCCCTTCTACTCCTTTAGGGATTCACTCAATCCCAGCTGTTGTACTGACATATGCCACCTCCTTTTGCTTGGCCAGAGCCTCAATTTCTCTAGTCATCCAGCATTCCCTACACCTACCATTCTGCCCTTCACACTAGCAGGAACATACTGTCTCTGAACTCTCGTTATCTCATTTTTGAAGGCCTCCCACTTTCCAACTGTCCCTTTACCTGCAAACGGCCTCCCCCAATCAACTTCTGAAAGTTCCTGCCTAATGACATCAAAATTGGCCTTACTCCAATTTGGAACTAGCATTTAGATCAGGTCTATTCTTTTCCATAACTATTTTAAAACTAACAGAATTATGATCACTGACTCCAAAGTACTCGCCCACTGACACCTCTGTCACTAGCCCTGCCTTATTTCCCAAGAGAAAGTCTAGTTTTGCTCCTTCTCTAGTAGGTCCATCCTCAATCAGAAAATTTTCTTGTACACACTGAAAGATTCCTCCCAATCTAAGCCCTTAAAACTACATCAGTCCTAATCTATGTTTGGAAAGTTGAAATCCCCTACCATTACAACCCTATTATTCTTACAGCTATCAGAGATCCCCTTACATACTTGTTTCTCAATTTCCGGCTGATTGTTGGGGAGTGGGGTGCCATAGTAAAGTTCCATTAGGGTGATCATTTATGATCATAGTTGTTATATTAAATGTTGAGTGTTTATAATAAAAGACTTGCTACAACAATGGACAAAGAGACTGAACAATTAAATTCTAAAATAAATTTAGAAGTCACATATTTTTTGTCCTTGTGTCCAGCAAACTGCAATTAGGCTGTTTGAATAGCTTTTTATTTTTCCAGTTATGCTTACAATGTAAAGTTTGACTTTACATAAGCTGTTTTGCATGTTCCTTAGTGTGAATGAACGATTTCATCTCTTCTAAACAAATACCAAACTTCTACCACTTCAGACATGAAAACTTGGAAACTTCTGCTCTCATACTTTATGATCAGCCTTTAAGAGTAGTGTTATTGAACGTCTGAGATTTTGCTGTGGGATAGTCTTGATTTTTCAAATGTCCTAGCTTCCTCACCATTTCATAGAAATAGTACAAACGTCTTGGTTTATCTTTTCTGTTAAATACAAACCGGGTCAAGGGAGAGAAAATCTTTACAAAATATGTTCCACATCCTGTTGGCACCCATCACATTCTGTCACATGCAATGTTCCCTCCCTCCATTGTCCCCTCAACACAACGGAGCTTTCACAACAAAAACTGGAGAGAACTGCCAATGTTGGAAATCAGAAACCAAAACAGATTGCTGGATAAGCGCAGGAGGTCTGGCAGCAGAGTTAATGTTTCAGGTTAGTGGCCCTTTCTCAGAGCTGTCACAACCTTGTTGGTGCCATTGCTAATGGCACCTTTTAAACAAATCGACAGAACAGGGGTGCTAATGCTAGTCAGATGACCTCCCATCTCCAACACTCCCTCTCCCAGCCTCCTGTCATTGGTTGCCGGACATATCCGCAAGACCACAAGTAGAAGTAAGCCATTCAGACCATCAAGTCTGCTCTGCCATTCGATGGGATCACCGCTGATCTGATCATCCTCAACTCCACTTTCCTGCCTTATTCCCTTAACCCTCAATCCTCTTAAAAGATTAAAATCTATCTCAGCCTTGAATATAGTAAGTGTCCCAATCTCTACAGCCCCATGGTAAAGAATTCCACAGATTCACTGCCCTCAGAATTTCTCATGTGTCCTAAATGGGTCACTCCTAATTCTGAGATGATGTCCAAGACTCTCCCACAAGGGGAAATAAGTTTTACCCATCTATCAAGTCCCGCACTTGATGTGACTCCTATCATTCTTCTGAACTCCAATGAGCACAAGTTCAACCTGCAAAACGCCTCCTTATTCCAGTAAAGGTATTCATACCATAGAGGGAGCCCGATGAAAAGTTCATTAGATTTGTTCCCAGGATGATGGGTCTTTACTACAGAGTGTGTTTGGGCAAACTGGACCTGTCTTTAGAGTCTTGAGGAAGAGGTGATCTCATTGAAATCTACAAGACACTCAGAGGGATAAAAGATAGATCCAGGCAAAATGCTACCCTTGGTTGGGAATTCTGGAACTAGGACAACAAATTTAAAACTAAAAAGGGTCACCATTCAGGTTGAAGCTGGAGAGGGTTCTTTTTGCTCGGTTGCAAATCACGGGAATTCCATTGCCTACACAACTGCGGAAGCTCATCTTTTGAGTACGTTTAAAAGGTAGCAATTAATAGATACCAGACCGCTGATGCATAAAGCTTATGGGATTAGCATGGGTACAAAGAGCATTGACATGCCATTAAATAATGATCTTAAGGAGGTACGGTTAGTACATTTGCAGATGACACCAAAATAGATGGTGTAGTGGATAGCAAAGAAGGTTACCTCAGGCGTACAACAGGACCTTGATCAGATGTGCCAAGGACAGTGATAGATGAAGTTCAATTTAGATAAAACTGATGTGGTGCATTTTGGTAGGGCAAAATCAGGGCAGGACTTGTTTAATAGTAAGGTCCTAGGGGGTGTTGCCAGAGACCTTGGGGTACAGGTTCATAGTTTTTTTGGAAGCAGAATCCCTGGTAAACAGGGTAATGGGGCATTTGGTACGCTCACCTTTATTGGTCGGTGCATTGCATATAGGAATCGGGAAGTTGCGTTGCAGCTGTACAGGACATGGATTACACCACTTTTGGAATACTGCATTCAATTCTGGTCTCCCTATTGGAAAGCTGTTGCAAAACATGAGAGTTCAGAAAAGATTTAAAGACTTGGCTAGGGGTCAGAGAGTTCGGACTATAGGGAAAGGTTGGATAGGCTGGGGCTTCTTTCCCTGGAGCGTCAGAGACTGAAGGGTGATCTGAAAGAAGTTTATAAAATCATGAGGGGCACGGACAGGGTGAATAGTCAAGGTCTCTTTCCCCACGATGGGGAGTCAAAAATTACACTGTATAGGTTTACAGGTGAGAGGGGAAGATTTAAAAGGCAACTTTTTCTACATAAGATGGTGGTGCATATATGGAATGAGCTGCCAGAGGAAGTGGCGGAGGCTGGTACAATTACAACATTTAAAAGGCATCCGGATGGGTACACGAATAGGAAGGGGTTGAGAAATATGGACAAAATGGGACTAGATTAACTTAGAATATCTGGTCAGCACAGGCAAGTTGGACTGAAGGGTCTGTTTCCATACTCTGTACCTGCTCTGCCAGTTCAACAGGCTGAATGGCCTACTCCCATCTCAAGGAGGACAGTACAAGAGAGATAAAACGTGACATACTATGATGCAGATCTTCTGGTTAGGTAGCTGCAAAAACATCTCATTGGACATCAGTGTAATGAGGATGACATTAAGAAATTGAAGAGATTGTCGTATTTGTGGAGCAGGCAGACAGAGTCTGGAAACTGACCCTTCTGTCTGACTAGTCCATGTCAGTGTCTGCTAATTTTTGAAAGCAGTTTGGTTAGCTCGCATGGGGAATCAATTGCAGTTTCTCTATTATGCACATACCAAGGAGGAGTTCAGATTGTTACACGAGGGCAAGAAATGGCTAACAAAATTACAGTGCCTTGCCTGGAAGTAGTTGAGACCATAAGAAATGGGAACGGATTAGGCCATTCAGCCTCTCGAGCCTGCTCCTTCACACTCAGGATCATGGCAGATCTGACACTTCCCACAACCACTCTCCTGTGTTTAATTGTAACTTGTGTTAATTTTACTGATCTAGTAAACTTTACTGAACCCCTTTATTCTGAGACTGCGCCCTCCTGGTCCAGAGACTCTCCCCTGATGGAACCTATCCTCAGCATTGAGATAAACCTCGTGTTCAGAGGTCTGCTCGCCCTGTCTGTTTCGGCAAGTGCACATTTATATGCTGTGAGTTTGTATCTTTTGGATTAAGATTAGATTGAAAAAGAAAACCGGCTACAAAATCACTTGTAATCACACATGACGTGTGCACAGTGATCTACTTTGACCTTCCAGGGCCTTGCTGAGAGAGCGCTGCCCTGATGGAAGGTTATTGTTTGATTGAGCAGCAAAAGCTCAGGGTCCAGTCTGCCCTCTGGTGCTCAAAGATAAAAAAAAGCAAGCACACTTAGGAAAAAAAAATACATTGGCAGAATTTGGTACCTTTTTGATTGAAGATATGGATTCCATGGTCATCAACGCAGCTACATCTGCAAAGGTTACCATTTTACTTCAGCCAAAGAGCGGGGAGCAGAGAATCCTAGCTCATTCTCTCTACCACCAGGCCCCTCGTGGCTCCCTCGAGTCCAAGTATTCCCAGCAAAAAAAAAAAATTCACAGGTCAGGCATGCAAAATCCTAATGCTGTTGGTTAGGATGAACGGAACATTACAAAAAAAAAGCAAGCAAGAGTTGGGCAAAACTTCATTTATTCAGATTTAAAAATTATATGATATTGTGCATTTATACAATGGTTGCAATCAGCTGTATGTCTAACCTACACACACACTTCCCCATTTAAGATTTGGGCTTCACCCATTAAATTCCTTTGCACTGTAATGTACATTGCCCTGAGAGCTCTAAGTAATGCGCTGACATGTCTGCACAGGCTGGGAAAAATTGCTGCCCTTAAATGCACCCAAAAAGAGCAATTAAATACTGGAAAAAATATTTAACAGCACTCACTGAGTTAGTACACAAAGAAATTTCAGGTTAAAACATGGGTGCAGTCTAATTTACCACCAGGACAATATCACCCCTCCCCTCAACACCACCCATTATTTGGGCCAAATTGCCAAAACCACTTCTCTTACTCTCTGGGCTAACCAGTCCCAGCAGGAATGCACATGAGTCCTTGATAGCAAAGATCAGCTAGCTATTTGATTGCAGCAGGCATCACTGCTAAAGACAATCCCACCAAAGGCCCACAGTTTTAGGTGGGATCATCAGGACAGTGATCTGCTAATCGATTAATTAAAAAAAAAAACACACACATGCTGATGGACTGTGCAGAATGAACTAGGCATTTTCTCTTCCTCTAGTTTCACTGTATACCCGAGGTTTACTTAAATAGTTATTTTTGTTATGTATCAAGTTAATGCTATAAATTTAAAACAGGCAAACAGCATTTATACACAAATTCAGTGAGAAGGATAGAGTTTAAAAAAAAGGAGGGGGAGCAAAAGTTTAGCTTACAAGAGGATTGTTTCAGGAAGCAGAGCTCATGCCCAGCTGAATCTGTAAGCATGACTAGTAAATGCAAAACAATTGTCCAAACACTTCCAATTTTGGAAGGACCCTGCAGTTTTCTAATTTGCAGTGTTTAGTTTTTGATTTTTAGAACAATACCTTTATCCATCCTACACTCCCCACCCCCTCACTGGTTAGGTTTTGACATTTCTCCCCCCACTTCAGTTGTCATATACAATGAACTGCTACTTGCTAACGCAAGTCACTCTCTTCACCCTGAATGGTCTTCTTGATGCGTAGAAGCATTGTAGTCAACCACTGGTCCAACCGAGAGATGGAATCGTACTCCTTCACCTACAAAAGAGAACAAAGTCAGCTTCAATGCTTTTCTTTGACTTCAAATGGAACACTAACCTCGGAACTAGGGAGTCACAAGTCCCACTCCAGACGGACACTCCCCTCTCAGTTACTGAAGGAGTGCTACACTGTCGGAGGCTCCGTCTCTTAGGCCGGTTAATAAACTCCAGCCAATGCTGAGGGAGTGCCACATCACTGACTCCTGGACGGCAAATTAAACCTAAAGCCTATCTTTCTCCTTCAGGCAGGCATAAGACCCTTGAGGCACTAATTCACACGGAGCAGGAGATATCTCCCTGTGTCCTGGGCTAATATTGTGTCCCTTAAATTGACAGATTATCTCAGTGTTATCACACTGCTGTGCAGTGTGGCTGGTGTGTTTTCTCCAGTACAACAGCAAACACATGACTTTACAACATCAAGGTAGCGAAAGGCACTATTAAAAAGGCAAGTCTTGCATTCAATATTGCAGTCAGTGTACAAACAAGGACAGGGTCATGCAGGTTCAAGAAACACATTGGGTATCATGGATCGATCAAATTAAGCTGCCATCCTCAAGGTGACATAACCCTCACTCCTCAGTACACTTCTGAGGACATCTATACTGCTTTTCAGCATCCTGTGTGACAGTGTTGGAAATAAAGCATTTGCCTGTTAACAATGTTTTACAATAAAACAAGGACTTTTGCTGGTGATAAATACCCAAATGCCCTGTATTTCTGGATTTGGAGCTCAGTTCTATGCCTATCAGATACAATGGTCAAAATCTGTTTGACTTGGCATGCTTTCCAGTGACCAGTGAGAAGACAGCACAAAGTCTCACGTGAAACTCAAGGGCCCTCAAGACTGGCACATTTAATTTAAACTTTGATTCGAATCAAAGTTTAAATTAAACACAAAGCACCAAGGATCTGAAATTTTTAAAAATTGCTGGGGAGAAAAAAAAAATAAACCAGCAGGTATGGCAGCATCTGCAGAGACAAAGAAGCAGTTAGTGTTTCAAGTACAATACGACACTTCCTTGGAAATGATGGGGACTGAAGAGTTATAGTTTTTATACAATTGATAACAGCAGGGGGAGAAGCAATCGGAACAGATGGCAAGGATGCTCAGTGCAAAGAGACAAAGGCAGTGTTAATGATCATACAAGTCCATACAGACACTAAGTGTCAAGACCACAACGTGCGCATGCTCTGCTAACAGCAAACAAGACACTGGGAACAGGATGGGGCATTTACAATTAAAAACCACAGTGTTCGTGTGAAGTTTAAAACAATATTAAGCCCCAAAGGCTCTGAAGTGCCCAAGCAGAAAATGTGTTGTACCTCCTATTGTATGGAGTTTTAACTGTGGCACAGTTAGAGTTTGCAGTCTCAACATGAGAAAGATGTTATAAATATTTAAATCAGCATTTCTTGTCCTCTGGACCTGTCAAATGCACACATATTTAAACTGAACAGCATTCCAATAGGTGAACCGGTCTGTCAAAATAGAACACCATAGAAATATCTGTCATAATCCTGGATTGTTTGATATGCAGCAAATTCTCAATAGCTGCACTGCTGGCTTAACATCCCTGACAATGACCCAGTCCCTTAGCACTCCACTGAAGTATCCGTGTAGATTTGGCTGGACTTCAGCACACATCCCTCTGGCTCGACAGTACCATCACTGAACCAGTGTGCTGTTCGGCATAACCATTTCAGACATTAAAGGAACTGAATCTGGCAGGCATCATACAACACACCACCTTCAGCCCACCAAGCCTATGCTGATTCCTAATCCTTAATTAGATCCACTACCTATTGCCCATGCACAGCATCTCTCCCTCTGTTTGAGAGATGTTCATGTGTCTAGCAATGTTTAGGTGTATCATAATGTGGCGGAAGCAGGCACATCTGCTGGCAGCATGTTCCAGGCACCCAGTGAAAGCTTTTCCCCCTTCTCACTTTGAATATACGCCCTCTTGTAGATTACCTCTCCGCCCTAGAAAAAAAGCCTGACTGTCCACTATCTATGCCTCAATTTTGTCGACCTCTATCAGGTTACTCCTCAACCTCTGTACAGCTTTGGTTGAAATCTTGAGCACTTACTGCATCGGTGTAGCCATCGACATTCTGTTCTTCAAAGGCATCGAGCAACTTCTTGACCAGTTTGCATTCCCTGGAATCGGAGAAAGCTGGGAACATTTCCTCGTATTTTGAAACTGCCAACTGTGGAATTAATGAAAAGCAGAGACAGTCACACTACTACATAGGGCTGTTCTCAATAGATGCAGAAACACCTACAGTGCAGCAAAGCGACAAAGGACAGAAGAGTATGGTGGTGTCTTCCGCAGACCCATTGTCTTCCTCACCCCAGGATGTTTAAAATAAAATTACCATATTAATCTGTCTCAAAAGGACTACCTGTGGACGTTGATAGGACTCAGTTGCCAGAGATTTCTACAGGCCTTATTCTCAAACTGTTAACCTTGAAGAAAATAAGTCACAGCTTCCTGCAAGACTTCAGCAAATGTGTCGAATGTATGAGTCCACAAGAACCATCACCTCTCCAGCAATTTCTATCCTTGCTTTTCAAATAAAAAAATCCACACTGCTCTAATGCTTTCCATCTTCAAGAAAGAGAAGCACAGGAAACAGTATAAAAAAAACTGAGATTGAGAGTCTCCAGTCTCATTCCAGTTACTCAAAGGGACATTTCCCGTTTCCAGCAGCACTCAAACACCAACTATACAAACAATAGAGTTGCTAATCTTTATACAAAGCAGCCAAAGATAAAAAGCATTACTTCTCTGGTGCCAACTTACCTTAGCATTTAACATATCAATACAGAAGTGGCAGAGGGCAGCTTTAAAGAAATATTCTTTCGCACTGTACTTCAGGAGCGGGCTGTCCATGGCTGTAGTGGCTACCTATGGTGTAAAATTCACACATTCACTGCAAGGATCGCGTGTCAATATGAACAGACTGACAAAGACAAGGGGCAGGAGTGCAAACCAATCCAGTTTGATTATAATAACTTCTCCAAACAAATACTCACTTGGGGAGTTAGTGGCATAGTGAGGTTGCCACGGACTAGGAAACCAGAACCCCAGGCTAACGCTGTGGATACGTGGATTTGAAACCCACTATAGCAGATGGAGAAATTTTAATGGAGTAAAAACCCGGAATCAAAAGTCTAGGCTAAATGACGACTGAGAGACCATCTATTGTTATTAAAAACTCATCTGGTTCACTAATGTCCTTCAGGAACTGAAGTCCATTGTCCTTACTAAACCTGGCCTCAATGTGATTCCAGACCCACAGCAGTGTAGCTGACTCAGAGCCCTCAGACCACCAAGTCATTCAGTTCAAGGACATTTAGGGATGGGCAGCAAATACTGACCTCGCCAGTGAAATCCATATCCCAAGAAAGAATTTTTTAATAGATCAGTGGGTTTGTAATCAGGAAGGGGCATGTATGGCAGATGTCAGGGATTACTTTCTCACAATGGATTGTACTTTTAAAGAATTTGTTTGTGGGATGTAGGTGACACTGGCTGATTTGCTGCCCAACCTTAACTGTCCCCCCTGAGCAATTGCAGTCCGGGTGGTATCAGTACACCTACAATTGTATTAGGGAGGGAGTTCCTAGATTTTGACCCAGCAAAACTGAACAAATGGTGATATTTTTCCAAGTCAGGTTGGGGAGTGACTTGGAGGAGAACTTGAAGGGGGTAGTGTACCATGTATTTACCAGCCTGATCACTTTAGGTGACAGATCGCAGGTTTACAAGGCACTGTCAGAGAAGACACAGTGAAGTGCTGCATTGAATACGGTATACAGCACAGTAAACTTGTAATTCTTTGTTAGGTGTGAGGCAAGGTGGGGGGAGGGTGTGGGATTAGAGAAAAAGGTGTCAAGAACAAAGACCAGTTATGACCCAACACAACAAAAGGAAACAGGAAGTTCGTTGCGGTGGGACAGACACACAAGATCAAGGGATAGGGATAGTGTGTGAACATGGCATGACCAGCCACAGTCTAGAAAGACCTAGTCCTGTTGCTATATTCCTACAATGCACAGCAAAAGCAATTACCTATCACAAGAGCTAGAATGAATACAGGATGGATCTCCTCTCCTGAGCATTGTCTGGATGAAGCCACTCACTCACCTGCTCGTATATCTCTACAGCTTTGGGATACTGTTCAAGCTGCGCAGCATATGTGGCGACTTTCAGTAAGCACTTGTTTGCAGAACTGCAGAGCAAAAGATAACAGGCTAAATATCTTCAGGACTATTCCAGATGACCTCTGCTTCAATACAAAATAAAAGCCAAGCTCAGACTGAAAGAAAGTGTATTCATACATGTTGCTGTCATAATTTTTGATCATTCTCTCAGTCAACATTTAACACGGAACATTAGATGCACAAATACCCATCACAGTAAGGACAGCCAAAGCAACAGAACTGAAGGAGGGTCTAGGCCCGAAACGTCAAGCTTTCCTTCTCCTATGCTGCTGCTTGGCCTGCCGTGTTCATCCAGCTCTACACCTTGTTATCTCAAACTTTGTACAAAGTTCCTTCCATCAGCCCACTGTCTTGTAATAATAAATGAGAACAAATAAATGAACACAACTAGAATAAATTGGTTCGGAGAACACAATAAACACAAAAACTAAATAAGTGAGGCACATGTTCTTACTATTCTTTGATGGGATGTGGGTGTTGCTTGTTACCTACCCCCAATGCACTGATTGACTTTGTCAGAACGTAAGAGGGCAGTTAAGAGTCAACCACATTGGTTATGGATCCAGAGTCTCTCTCAGGCTAGACTGGGTAAGGGTAAGAGATTTCCAACCTCAAAGGAAATTAGTGAATTAGGGTTTTTACATACAGTAAAGTAGAACAGTACAGTATTGGAATGGGCCCTTTGGTCCACAATGCCGTGTGGAACACGACGCCAAACGAAACTAATCCAGAATGCCTGCCCTTAGTCCATATCCCTCCATTCCTTGCACATTCATGTGTTTATCTAAAAGTCCCTCAAAATGCCCCTACTGTATCTGCCTCCACCACCACCCTTGTCAGTGCATTCCAGACTCCTGCCACTGGGTAGGAAACTTGCCGCTCATATCTTTGATCTTGCCCCCTCTCACCTTAAATGCACGGCCCCCGTATTAGATATTTCAACCGTGGGAAAAAAAGATTCTGACTGTCAACCCTATCTATGAATCTCAATTTCATAGACTTCTATCAAGTCTCCCCTCAGCCTCCACTACTCCAGAGAAAATAACCCTAGTTTCTTAAAAAAAACCAATGATTGTTTCCTTGGTCACCCATACTGAGATTAGTTTTTATTTCCAGAGTTCTCTTATTGAATTTAATTTCCACTAATCTCCAGGGCATCAGTCTAGTTCTCTGGATTACGAGCCATCATGCCACCAGCTTGGCACTGTCAAACCCAAATTCTTTGTAAACTCACCCATTAGTAATGAAAATGTTGCTCACCTGTTAGACTCTTCGCCTTTGTAGTAATCAGCTGCCTGCTCATAATGTGCAATTGCCTGCAAAGGTAGAAGTCAAGCTGTTTTCACAGAAGCAACCAAATAAAAATCTCAGTTCTCAGACCACAGTGGATTGAAGTTCTGCAGTGAACAAGTTGCACACTTTTGAAACAATAACCAAGTCCCTCCTATTCTTCAGCAATATGGAACACACTTTTTAGAAAGGTCATGAGACTTGGATTTTCCTGGGCAGTCCATTTCATTCAATTATCCCGCTGACTCAGTCAACTTCACATGACAATCTATTACTCAATGACATTGCAGTCAGTGATTTGTTCATATCTTCCTTCATTTCCTCATACCACGTCACTCAAGTAGTTTCCTCCAGCCCTACAATCTACCAAGAGATTTGCATTCCTCCGAATCTAGTCTCTTGACCATCTCAGATTGTTATGGGCATTTGTCTTTGACTTGATAAACCCTGGAATTTCTACCAGCAGGCTCTCTCCCATGCATCAGCTTTAAATCTTATTAGCTGATTGGTCATTTGCCTTAATAATCTTTGTGGTTCGCTGTTAAATTGTGTTTGGTAACACTTCAGAAGATGTTTTATTGAAGACTCTTATACAAATTCAAGCTTTTCTGATCAGCTGCTGTGGAAGAACATATCAGAGTCAAGCCCTTCAGTAGAAGATAATTTTAAGTTCCCATTAAGAGCACCTGTTCTTCTATACATTATCATCTGTGCAGAACAGACTAAGGAACCTTCTAGATCCAAGTTTCAGTAACAAACACCAGTCACCCAGGAATCTTCTGTCCTCAAGCCATTAAAACAGAGACAGAAACAGAATAGGGACGTGGCAATTTAGTTTGACACTTAAAAAAGACTATTACAAATAATCAACAGAACAGTCAGCACAAGTTTAGCTCGATTCCTTAGGGCCAATTTAATAACTACCTTCTCGATGTCCACCAACTCGCTCTCGTAAATCTCTGCTATCGATATGTGATGCTTTGCTGCAATTGTAAACCGACCCTAAACACAAACAACATTGGTGTCAAATAAACCAGTATTTTGGAAAACTAATCATGACAACAAGCAGGATGAGATGCAAAAGGCCAGACTTAGAATACCAGCAGGACTATCCTCCAAGATGCAATGTTTAGTTAACATCAGAACTGGATGTATTCTTGCTAAAACTTTTATTCAGAAAAAAAAAAAGGAGACAGCGAAAGCAGAAAACTACAGCCCTGTTAGCTTAAGATAGGCATATGGAGGATGTTAAAGCAAGTCGTTCTGAAAAGTTAAAGATAATCACAGTCAGTAGGGTTGTGAGAAAGGGAAAGCAATTTAATTGGCGTACCTCAAGGAAGAAAGATATGCTGTGGACAAAGGGAAACCAGTGGACGTACTGTACTTAGCTTTCCAGAAAGCATTTGATAAGAAACCACAACAAATGCTATTGCAAAGAAACAAAAGCTCATGGCATTGGAGGTAACATATTTGCATACCATTTCTTATTAGCAAGAAAGAAAATGTGACTTTTCTGGTTGGCAAGATGCGTATCACACGATCAGTGCTCTGCCCTCAGTTTGTAATTCAAAGTGACTTGGATGAAGGGACAGAAGATGGGTTTGTCAAATTTGCTGATGACAAACAGGTTGCGAACAGGACAGCAGAGATGAAAGAGAGATATAGAAGGGTTAGCAAGTTGCCAGGCATTGGCAAATGGAGTACAAAAAAACGTGAAATTGCCCATTTTGGCAGGACGAATAGAAAAACATTTAACACTAAGAGACGGGAGAGCTCAGAGATCCGGTGCATGGCACATGCTATATAATCTGGATAAACGAGGATGTTACCCACTTTGGTAGCAAAAATACAAAGGCAGGTACCTGAATGGCTGTAAATTGACAGACAGGAATATCTAAAGAGACCTGTGTGTTCTCATGCATCAGTCACTGAAAATAAGCGTGCAGGTGCAGCAGGAAGTGAAGTGGACAAACTGTATGTTACCAAGAGGATTTGAGTGCAGGTACAACAATGTCTCGCTGCAATTATACAGGGCATTGCTGAGTCACACCTGAAATATTGTGTGCAGTTTTAGTCTCCTTATTCGAGGAAGGATGTTCTTGTTATAGACGGAATGCAGTGAAGGTTTAACAAATTAAATCCTGGGATGGCAGAACTGACATACAAGGAGAGGTTGAGTTGGTTAGGATCGTATTCACTGGAATTTCGAAGGGGGGATCTCATCAAAACCTACAACATTTTAGCAGGTAGAGACAGGTTAGATGAAGAATGGGTGCTCCTGATGGTGGTCACAGTCCAAAACAAGTGATCATAGTTGAAATATTAGGGGTAAATGTTTTCAGACAGAGGAGGAGAATTTTTTCACCCAGACTGATGAGCCTGCAGAATTCACCACCCCAGAAAGTGGTGCAGGCAAAAACATTGTTTTCTGGAAGGAGCTGGATAGAGATCTTGGGGCTAAAGGGCTCAAAGGATGTTTGGTGGGGTGGGGTGGTGTTAAATTGGGGTATTGAGCTTCATAATCAGTCATGATTGCAATGAATGGTGGAGCAGGCTCAAGGGGCCAAATGGCCCATTCCTGCTCTATCTTCTTTGTTTCTATGGCCTTGTAGATGGGTTAGTATGCAGGTGCAGCACATAATTAGAAAAGCTAATAGAATGTTATCACTTACTGCGAGGGGATACAAACGTAGAAGGTTTTGCATCAGTTATACAGGACATTGTGCAGAGTGCTAGATACGGTGTGATCAGAGTATTGGTCAAGTTATTTAAGGGTGTAACTATGGCAGAAGCAGGTGTACTGGTCTAATATCTGGATAGGTAGGTCATCTTCTGAAGATGACAGGCCAGGCTTGTAACCACAAGTTTGAAGAGCAAGAGCTGACTTGGTTGAAACAAGGTCGGAGGGGTCTTGACAGGGTGAATGTGGAGAGCATCATTCCTCTTGTGGGAAGAGCCAAAACCAGGGGCTACCATTTAAAAAATAAGGGATCACCCCTTCAAGACTGAGAAAAGGAGAAATTTGAGCGTCACATGTCTTTGTAATGTTCTTCTTTAATGGTGATGAGGGCAGTGTCTTTGAATATCTAACACAGGAACAGGAATAGGCCATTCAGCTCGAGCTTGTCCCATCATTCATTGGGATCACGGCTGATCTGCAGCCAAACTCCATGCAACATGCTTTTGGCCCCAAGGGTCGATGGCTTTGCTTAACAAAATCTTTACAAATTTAAAAATAACTGATCCAGCAGCCACTGCTGTTTGTGGAAGAGTTCCAAACCTCTACCGCCACTATATGTGCAGGAGGCAGAGGTAGATAGCTTGTGAGGTTGGTTGGCTCGCCGAGCTGGTTTGTTGTTCCGCAGACGTTTCGTTACCGTGTGTGGTAACATTCTCAGTGCAGCCTCTGATGAAGCAGTGTGTTTTCCCGCCTGGTTTTTAAACTCTGGGGTCCATTGCGATGGATCGCCTCACTTCCGGGTTTCCCCCGTAGTGAATGTATATGGAGTCAAGTTCAATGTGTTTATTAATAGCATGCTTCGTGGAGTGCCGTGCTTCCAGGAATTCTCGTGCTTGCCTCTGCCCGGCCTGTCCCAGTCAAAGTAGTGGTTCTCCTTGTCCATGCGGATAGAGACGAGGGAGTACTGGTCGTGCCTTTTTGTAGCCAGTTGGTGATCGTGTACTCGTTGTTAGTTTCCTTCCTGTTTGTCCGATGTAGTGCTTCTCGCAGTCTCTGCAGGGGATTTTGTAGATGACATTGGTCCCGTCCATGGCGGGGAGTGGATCTTTAGTTCGGGTGAGCACTTGTCGTAGGGTTGATGTGGGCTTGTGTGCCACTCTGATGCCCAGCAGTCGTAGGAGTCTGGTGGTGAGTTCCGATGTGTTCCTGACGTAGGGTAGTGTGATGAGTGTGTCGGGGTGCACAGAATCTTTCTGATGCTGTTCCCGTCTGCGGAACAACAAACCAGCTCGGCGAGCCAACCAACCTCAACACCCACAGCCCCAGCTACAGATCTACTCCAAAACAGTAGATAGCTTTTACTAAGCAAGGGGGTGAAAGGTCACCAGGGTAGGCAGGAACATAAAGTAATCAGATCAGTCACGATCATATTGAATTACAGAGTAGGCTCAAAGGATTGTGTGGTCTACTCCCACTCCCAATTCATACATGCATTAGAATAACTAGAAGCTACTTGAATTGGCTTTGCAGAGTGTGTCTATAGTCCCAGCTCTGTAACAATTGTTTATTTTAGACAGTTAAAGTTGAAGGAAAAAAGAAAACTTGCCAGTGAATCTCAAAAGTTCTCCTGTTGATTACAGTATTGCCTGCTGGACAGGTGTCTCACTACAGCAGAGACAAAAACCAACTAATGCCTAAACCAATGGCTTGGTAACGTTCAGACCTGGTCTTAGATCTAACAGTTCATGTATGGCCCTCAAATCAGTAGCGTATTGAATGGTCAGTCTAGCCTGTGTCATGTTCCTGGAGTGGGCGCCTGAACATACAGTTTTCTGATTGAGGGCAGTGCAGGTGACTTTTGACATTTCAAATATTTAAATTCAATATCTTACCATATCTGTATAAATCTCTATAGCCCTGTTCAAACAATTAATGGCCTCTGGAAGGGGAAAAAAGACAAATCATAAATATCAAAAGAAAAATTAGACTCATAGCAATTTCAAACAAAAAGTACGTCTTGGTCTCTCCTTGCTGTTTTGTTACTCATTCAGCCCGAGAGGACTGGTAAAACATTTGCAAACATTCAAACTGAGCTGATAGGAATTGTTTGCTTGACAATCATTTGATGTTACTAAAATTTATGTCAGTTTCTTCTCAACTTCTCCAACATTGGATAGCATGAGAGATGTAGGGTTACTGCTCTTTCTGATGCAAGGGCATGTTGCTAGCCCTTTGAAATTTGGCACCAAGTTTTCTTAGCATTGAGCTGTGAGGTGGAGGAACATACACCCGGATTGCACCTGTGACAAGGCAGTTGAATTTCCAATCAGACTGGTGCAGCTGTGTCCCTTCCTGGTTTGGATTTTTCCATTGAACAAAGGGGCTAAAATGTCAAACGCACTAGAAACCTTAGTTTTTTTTTTTGCCCCACTGGCCGTACAGGGCTGGCAGCAGGACAATGTTCCTGGACACTCAGTCTTCAAAAACAAAGGCCTAGATTTCATAAAGGCCAGTCATTGTTGCACTGTAAGTGGGAGCCGCAGTAAGGGACTCTGTAGAGACCCCACTGTAGCAGACTCCGAAGAAATTCCCTGGGAAATTGAAGATTCCATTTGGCAGTTTCTCTGCCTGGAAATCCATGCAAATCTCCACTTTAAACCAGAATTGACGGTTCTAATGCAAATCAAGTAAAATACTAACTTCAGGAGAAGTTATTATTTTCACATAACCTAATGTCCGAGTAGCTAACCGAATGACCCCATACTTATCCCTCACACCAACCACAATTCCCCTGGACTCCTTACACCACAAGGGAACGAGATGTTTATCCACCCCTCCAACCCACACTGGTCAATAACCCCTTCGACCAACCCTCTCCATCCACTTCCCAGCTGCACCCATGGTTCCCATCAGCCTCAGAATAAGAGATAGATCATTTAGGACCAAGCTGAGGAAATTCTTTGGAAGATGGTGAATCTTTGGAGTTCTCCAACCCAGGTAGCTGTGGAAGCTTTGTCTTGAAGCTACTTCCTGACTGACTAAGGAATTTACAGACTTTTAGGTACTAAAACCATCAAGCATTAAGGGAAGTGTGGTGCAAGAGTGCCAAGGTAGCTGATCAGCCACAATCTAGCTATAGGGCGAAACAAGCAATGGACTACTCCTGTTCCTATTTCCTAACATTGATTTCCAATTCCCCAATAGTCAGCATGAGAACTCTAGCACTATGTCATCATACAAACAATCTCTCCAGTAATGCTGTTGTTTACTCAGCCTCCAGGATCAGCTCCCTCTCCAACCTTTCATCTCAGTCACGTGACAAGATTGTTGCACTGGTACAAAAATGGAAGAACATTTTTTATAAAGACAGCCCTTACTGTCTGGATGTCAGTAAACAAGTCCTCATTTATTTGACCCCGTACAATAATTCATTCACAGCTAGTTAGGCAGGATGCTCATTTTAACCAGTCTAAACCTGCTTTTGCTGATGCTCTGACAAAACAGCTTCAAAATTTACAGAATAATTACTTTTCTTAAACAAAATACAAGAGAAGCAGGGTATCTAGATTGCACTTCAGGTAGCAAGGAACATAATGGCATTGAAATACAATCAGAATGACTTAAAGTGCAATTTTAAGCAATGAATGTTTAGAATTTATTTTGAGAACTTTTGCTTTGCAAGCAGAGTCACTTTGAAATATGAGGCGGGGTGTGTTTACCTTGGGGATCAGCTTTTTTGAAGGCATTTCCCGCATCCACAAAGTTTGTAGCTGCATCATGTTTGCTCTGCAAGTGGAGGTGGAGTTTAGCAGCCTCACAGAAGGCATTACCTGCAGCTAAAGAGAAATTTACGCACATTAGGAGGGGTCAATACCAGCCTACCGTGGCTATAAGAGAAATAGCACGTACAATGGTCACACATACTGTTTATTTTTCAAAGAGCACAGAGGGGACTGCAAATAATCTTTGTTAAATAACAGAAAATGCTTATAATATGCATGCGCGCTGGCATTGCGGTTCGCATTAAAAAATTTTGTTCCTATCCCCGACTATATGCAGACCAGGAAAGTGCAGGAAAAAGCATTTTGTATAAATTGAATTGATCAAGCAATTTTATCCATGTTAAAATCCAAATGGGAACATCCAGGCTTTCTTATCTCTATCTAAATGCTCATGCTTAGCATCCAAAACATTAACTCTGGTAACCTAGCCCTCAAGGTCCAGGGAATAAAAGAATGGTACTTGTGTTTCTCTGTGCTAGTTGTTATGCTCACTCCACAATCAAGTGAACCCAGGGCTAAGGGGCCCCAATACGTTTATCAAACAAGTACCCAGCTGCACTGGCAGCTCCTTGCAGTTGGCTCCGGGTCCGAGTTTGGTAAATAAATCATATCCTACCTCCGTGAGCAGTCAAAGATCACAAAGACAGACCAGCCCACAGGCTTCACATGTGCTTAAGGCTCCAGTCCTTTTGTTTCATGGGATGTGGTTGTCACTAGTTGCCTGTCCCTATTTGCCCTTGAAGCGAGTGGTTTGCTCAGCCATTTCAGAAGGCAGTTAAGAGACAACTATATTGCTGTGGGTCTGGACCACCAGACCAGGTAAAGATGGCAGATGTCCTTCCCTAAAAAGGACATTAGTGAACCAGATGGGTTTTTACAACAATCGATAATAGCTTCATGGTCAACACCGTTGAAACTAGCTTTTGTTAGTTGAATTTAAATACCACATGTCATGGTGACACGTGAACCAATGGCCCCAGCCTAAGGCCTTTGGATTACCAAAAGTACCAAACCAGAGCCATTACCACCAAATCATCCCATCCTACACCCAACACCAAAATGGTGGAGTACTAATAGGTGTTTAGTGTTTTCCAGCTCAACACGTCCCTTCCTGGGCTAAGACTATCCTAGGATATTGAGCATATCACCCAATTTGACATTTCTCTCCACTTAAAAAATTCAGCAATGGATTTGATGTTTTAAAAAGGATATGTAAACATGATCTGTGCTTGTTCCAGCAGATAATTAATTTCTTGATGAGGTCAGTGGTCAAGTAAAATTTAAGGGAAACCAAGAAACATTAGAAACTGGCTGGACTAATCACAATGCAGCCCAAATGGGCTGTTCAGTAGCTATACTTACCACTCCAGTTCTTGGCCATCTTAAACATGTTTGCAGCCCTGGCATACATTTCACATGCTTCTTCTAATCTAGAAGATCCCCTGAACAGAAAGCAAGAAAGATGTTAAAATCTGGGCAAGGCCAGTATCACAAGGTGGAAGAAACTTAGCAGTCTCCAGTCCACAGCAAAGAAATTGTCACTAGATTGGAAGCTTCATCAAGACATTTAGGATAAAGAGATTAGAAAATGTTTCAAATATGAGGGGGAGCTGTAGTAGCCTCAAATCCATGGTAGCAGCTACACTGCTAAAGATCCAAGCTCAAATCCTACTCCGGATACTTTATCGTACAATCCAGCCCACACTTAACGAAGATGCAGCACGTCCTCTGTACTGACAGTAGTGACGCTGTCTTTGAGGTGTTAACCCAGTTTGTTGCTCCCCTCAGATGGGGGCAAAAAAATTTGGTCATAGCTCTAAGGAGGCCAGGAGTCCTCCCCACTGTCTTAGCTAAAATTCATCCCTCAAACAACATCATCTGATCAATTACTGACTGCTGTTTGTGGTATCTTGCATGCAATTTACATCCTACCTTGCAATGGTCACTGCATTTCATTGTATTTATTGGCCGTAAAGGGTTTCAGGACTTTAAGACAATATACAAAAGTCTTTGCATTCTTGAAATTTAAGTCTGAAGGAATGTATTTGGACATTACTCTGCATTGAACTGCCGCAAATATAATCTGGGGGATCCTGGAAAGGAATTAAAAAGGCTATCAAAATAGAAAGCATTTTAATATTCAACACCAACTAACTTTATCCAGGATCTTGGAAACTCATTTAGAAAGGCCCCCACACTGCCAGCTTCACAAACACTTGGCATAGGCTTGATAACGACTGAAGTCGTTCCCTCCCTTAGGAGAAGGCTGTTTATTGCATGATGAAGTGTGCCTTTAAAGATGGATTTGTTCTATTCTGGCATGTTATAAACCTGGTGCAGAGGTGTCTGCTCCATGTAGAGTAAATAGCTTTGAGTTTCTTAAAAAACACTAGACAAAAGCATGAGTGGGTGGAGTCAGGCTCACAGACCCAGGGATTTCATTTTGATTTCAGTTGAAGTTGGGGTTTCTGGAGTTGAAACTGCCAGATACATCTCTCTCTCTGTGTCTCTCTCTCTCTCTAGAGAGATGTTTTCTGATTTTCCTTTCTCCTGGACTGGAGAAATCACAAGTGAGGGAAATCTGTTTGCTGAATTTGCCTTTGCCTTTGCCAAGGGTGTTTATTGGATGTTGCCCATAAACATTTGATAGGTAGTAGTTAAAGTATATATTTTGATAGAATTAAATTTACACTTTTTTTGTCTGTATTTTAGCAGTGTTGTAAGAACAGTGTTTTGCTTAAAGCCTGTAGTTTGATCAGTTGAATCAAATCTGCAATGGAGCACCTTATACTTGCCTTAAAATAGGGTGTAGACTAACTTTTGTCCTAACTCCTTTATGCTTTTTAATGGGGTTTGATCTGGTCCATAACTATTTGTCATGCGACATCTGCAAGACTGCCTTTGAAAACAAGTGAGCTGGCAACATTATCTTAAAAACATAACTATAACTGACTCTCCAATGTCAAACCTTTACCTGCAACACTCTTCAAAAACTGATCATTTCTGAACAGCCAAGGACAGCTGTTTTCTAAGTCCAGGAAATACATTTTCAGGAATTAGCAGTCCCTCAACTGTAAAACAACGCAATGGAGAAGATATAAAAAAAAGAAAAAAACAAAATCACATTTAAGGATATGCAGGTGAAGGGCAATTAGGTTTCTGTGCACATATAAAGAAAGACTTCAATGGCTACTGGGTACACCTAGGAGCTGGAATGAATAAATCACTCTGAAACAAATTTAGTTTAAGCCTGAAGATTCCATTTTGAGGCTCCCTTTCATAGTGTCTCGCTGTGCCCAGTTTGCTGCAAGTCTCCTACAACCGGTGTGGTAAGGGTTGGAAGCACATCAGCTCTAAAATGATATTTATATTTAAGTTTGTATTAAAGTTGTGTTTTGGTTACAATGTCCCTTTAAGCATTATAGCAATAAAATGAATATATCAACTGGCTGATCAAAGAGCGTATACAGACTTTTAGGGGTTGACTTGTTGAATTGATTCAATTTGATGTCTTATACACTTTAAGCTAAGTTCTAGAGTCTAGTGGTAGTGCTCCTACCTCTAGGCTCCAGAAATGTGTTCCAACATCCCTGAACACACTGATTAAGAATAGCTGAATACTGGAAAGACAGCTGGGACAGTAGGCATTAGTAGTTAGGAGGCAGACCTGTGAGATTCTGCATAAATCAAACAACCATAAAGAAGAGGATTTGCATCTAGCTTTATAATTCACCACTGGCTGGGGACCCAATTAAGATAAGAAATTGAGATTGTCCAATGATCAACAGGGTCTTGTGACATTTCATCACCGTTCCTTGTGGGAAATACACACAGGTTATGTAACCCACTCAGGAAACTGATTGCTGAGGGTGCCGAGATTGCTTTGGAGGAAAAATTTGAATTGAGAAGTGAACAAGGCGAATAGTTCTGGCACAGCAGGCTGCACGGGACAATGATCTTTGCACAGGAACAATCCGAGATGGCGTTTGCAATTGGATGATAATCAGCCCTTTGTCCGGTAGAAATTAAAGTATTTTGTTCAAATAAGGACTAGTGTTACTGCAAGTGATGTCATCTCAGTGCATGACCACTCTCACAAACATGATGTTTGCATTTCGAAAGTGGTCCACATAATCAGCTTCAAAACAAAGATCCTTTTCATCTTACAGATTTTATATAAAATTTGTCTACATACTTGTATGTAGGGGTCTAGCACGGAGAACAGTAAACTTTGCTTCCCTTCCCCTGTAAACACACAGACTTGCATCAAAAGATAGCAAAATTCTTCCACTGCCACAGGAAGAATGTAGATACTACATCACATTTC
Organism: Ginglymostoma cirratum; assembly: GCA_024137785.1. Classification (NCBI taxonomy): domain Eukaryota; kingdom Metazoa; phylum Chordata; class Chondrichthyes; order Orectolobiformes; family Ginglymostomatidae; genus Ginglymostoma; species Ginglymostoma cirratum. The sequence continues at coordinate 5,165,307 of JAHRHZ010000001.1, forward strand.
CCAAATATATGCATAGCATAGTGGCTCAGCGGTCAGCACGCCTGCACACTCCCACAGTTTGATTCCAGCCTTGGGGAATCGTGTGGAGTTTGTATGTTCCCCCTATGTCTGTGTGGATTTCCTCCAGGTACTCCAGTTTCCTCCCAAAGATGTATAGGTTAGGTGGACTGGCCAAGCTAAGTGTCCAAGGATATGCGGCTAGGTGGACTAGCCATAGGAAATGCAGGGTTACAGGGATGGGGTAGGTCTAGGTGGGATGCTCTTCAGAGGGTCAGTGTGGACTCGATGGACCAAATGGCCTGCTTCCACACTGTGGAGATTTTATGATTCTGCAATACACAATTTGGAACTGAATGAATATTTTGAGATGTCAATAAAGCAGACTGTAACCATTACAACACTTACTGCTGAAAGGTAAACTTGAATTCTAAAAAAAAAGCTGTTTGATCTCATGACTTCTTTTAGAAAAGGAACAAACAGTGAAATGGAGTTCGACTGTGATTACATTTTGGAAATAATTGGTCAGAGCAAAGTCTATTTCTTGCAGTTTGCCGTTTCCACAGACCATCTGAAGAACTAAACTAGAGCACAGAGGTTGTAGGGACCTGTGCCCATGCCCAAATGGATATTTCAGTGATCGCATAACACACTTTCAAAGTAGAGCAGGGGCATTCTCTCCAGCGTTCTGCTCAATACTTCCCTCTTGGCCAATAATCACCAAAACATATTGTTTTGTCATGGTTATAATCACTGATGTGGGATCTTGCTGTGCACAAACTGACTGCCATGTTCCTTGCATTAAAAAATCTCTTCAGTGTTGAAAAGTACTTAACCAGCTGTAAAGCACTTTAAGGTTTCCCAAGATTGTGAAAGGCTTTATACAAATGGATGCCCTTTGTTGGCAGACAGCAGTTTTCCTGAAGCAGAAAACAGTTTTAATAGAATTTCGAAAGGATCATTTGTCAGGCAGTAGGAGTATTTCAACATGTTGCAAAGTTAAACCTAGATACAAAACTGACTAGTTCTGCAACTTGCACACAGCGAGCATAAAAAGGATAACATCGTAGTTACCACTTCTGGGTTAAGAAGGAATATCCCTACAGCTCCTACACATTTCAGATGGCCCTCCAAAGTTATCCTCAACAGAATGGCACACATTTTTCTGCTGAATGTGTGCCAGAGCATGAGAAATGCCATGAGACAATACCAGGCCCATCCCATTTGGATAGGCGGCAGTTTATATTCAGCTTCTAGCAACAGCAACCAACGTAGTGAATCTGGACATTGGCCTCAGAGATTTAAGGCAGCTGGACCTTGAGTGCATATTGCATAATAAAAACCAATATGGGTTTGTTTCTGAACTTTCCAATCTCAATTTTCCAGCTTTATTAACACAGATGTTTGGAACAACTACCAATTCTCCCATGCTATTCTGAAACCTGGAGGGTATGGGGAGGGAAGGAATTGATGCAGATTGAGCTGAAGCTTAAATCAATTTCTTTTGGTAGGAGGCACGAAGAAAGCAAATTCAAGATGCCAGCAATAAATTGGACTTGCAATAAGGCAAAATATTACAAACATTGACTGCATCTTGTTGCTCACAACTCCTTCCTACCTGAAGCACCACCGAAACTGGGAATGTTTTCCTTCTTTCCTGACCCTAGTTAGACATCCTCTCCACCTATCCTCTCCTCTATCCGCCTCCCCCTCTCTCCCTATTTATTTCAGAACCCTCTTCCCCTCCCCCATTTCTGATGACAGGTCTAGGCCCGAAACATCAAGTTTTCCCGCTCCTATGATGCTGCTTGACCTGCTGTGTCCACCCAGCCCCGTGCTCGTTATCTCGGATTCTCCAGCATCTGCAGTACCTTTTATCCCTAGTTAGGCATTACCAGGTTAACCAAATAGTAGACAAAATGTTGTTCACAGGCTTTGCATTTTTATGAAAAAAAAACAGATGGCCTGAAGCAAGTAACAGTCAAACAGTTTGAAAATTTTCATGGGACATACGCAAAGCATTTTTTGCCCATCCATCTGCTGTAATGCCAGGAAATGTACCAATTTGTACACAAAGTCCCACAAGGAGAAATTAAATAAAAAGTGGTTTAACTGTTTGGCTAAGGAATGTCAGTGCAAACATTTTCCTGCACTTGAAATTTTAAAATTCATTATATGTGGGCATCACTGGTTAGATCAGCATTTATTGCCAATCCCTATGAGTCAACTACATTGCTGTGGGTCTGGAGTCATATGTAGGCCAGACCAGGTAAGGATGGCAGTTTCCTTCCCTAAAGGACATTAGTGAACCAGTTGGGTTTTTTTCTGATGATGGATTCATGGTTGTTAGACTTAATTCTAGATTTGTTTTTCCCCCATTGCATTCAATTTCGACATCTGCCATTGTAGGTTTCAAACCTAGGTTCCCAGAAAATTACTTTGGTCTCTGGATTAACAGTCCAGCGACAATATCACTGGGCTGTCACCTCCCCAGAAAAGCAATCAAGGATCTTTCACATGCACTTGAATATGGATGCTGCCTCATCTGAAATATAGCAGCTTCAGTAATGTATGGTGTTTCTGCACTGAAGCACCAACATAGACTTTGTGCAAGTGCCCAAATTGCAATTTCACTTCAGAACATTTCAAAACAAAACAAAAGGCATTTACAGTTCTGAAGGATGGGGTTGGGGTACCCATTGGACCAGAAACATGAAATCTACTTCCTCTCCACAGATGATGCCAGATCTTAGTTTTTCTAGCAATTTTTTTTAAAAAATTTTGTTTATACATTTATGTGGCTCCTTTAACACAAAACTCCAAGAGCAAATTTTAAACTTTGAGTTTCTAAGCAACTGTGCTAGCAGGTTTTAAGAAGCATTTTAAAGGTGACTGGAGAAATGGACACGACTGGGGAAATTCCACAGCTTAGGGCGTAGGCAGATGTGTGACCAAAAGAATACACCAAGAGCTCAAGCAATATTAGTTCATTACAAAGCAGAGCAGGGAGAATGTTAGGAGTTGACCATTTACTGCTTGCATTCTAAAGAATGCATAAAAACACTGCTTTTAAAAAAAAAGTGTACTTCTAGCCAGAAGTATGCTCAACTAGACTTCCCGAGCCAAGTAACTGCCAACTCAGGCAGACTAATAAGCTCAATAGCTGATACAGCAATGCTGGCACAAACAACGCTACTCAAGCATTTGTCAAAAGTGATGGTGCCAGCTCTTAATTAAAGAGCACAGCCTCTGCCGAGCACTCATCTGAAAAGTATAAGCATGCTGTATTAGAACACTAAACAAAGAGGAGATCGCATGAAGGAAGAAGGGTAGCAAGAGAGTTCAGAGCAAGGGAAGTGGAAGGCCCTGGATGGATGTAATTTGCTGGATTTTTAAAAATTCATTCATGGGAAGAGGGCTTCATGGGCTAGGCAGCATTTATCTGCCCTCTGGGCAATTAGGGATGGGCAATAAGAGTCAACCACATTGCTGTGGGTCTCGAGTCACATCTAGGCCGTACCAGGTAAGGATGGTAGATTTCTTTCCCCAAAGGAAATTAGTAAACCAGATGGGTTCCCCCGCAACAATTAACAATGGATTACACAGTCATTAGACTCTTAATTCCAGATTTTTCTTGCTGAATTCAAATTCCATCATCTGCAGTGTTGGGATTCTAACCCAGCACCCCAGAACATTATCCTGTGTCTCTGGATTACCTGTCTAGAGATAATACCATGAGACCATTGCATCCTCTATTTGTTGGGGATGGCTATAGAAAATTCCAATTTACAAAAAAAGATGTCTTGTCAGTTGTTGGTTTCAATAACTTTGTTACATCAAGATATTAGTGATAATAGATCAGAGGCTGGGAGCAGATTCATTTCTGCTGTTTGGGTCATAGTGGTTCAGGCAGCACAGTCTTGATGAGACAGCCAAACCTTTCAGGAGGAGTTCAGAGAACACTTCACACTAAGAGTGGAAGGCTTTCAACTCTTTCAAAGGCAACTGATTAACAACTGTTAATTTTAAAATTGAGAGACAGAAGGAATAGTGTGGAAAATTTGGATTTATGGAATTAAGTTACAGATCAGCCCCCAGATGACAGAATAAGATTGAAGGGCAAAAAAGTCTGCTTCCTTGCTGTGGTTCAGTGTATATTTTGTTTAAACTCTGTGGTAAAATATTCAAAAAAGGAAAATCAAATGATGGCAGTTTCTTCAGGGTCACACATTGCAAATACAGGTGGTTCTGAAGTCAAGATTCTCAGTAAATTCAACTGAGACGAAAACTTTTTACAAAGCTAAACTGTAATCTCCCCCTTTGGACCCTTTGTTACAAAGGTAAATAGCATTCGAAAGCAGTTAAGTACTGTACTTTGTGTCCTCACATGCTCAATTCAGGTAACACTGGATGGTGAATGATAGCCCATGGACGTGAAATGTAACTTGCTGCCAGTGCTTTAAGACTGAAGTTGGGTATGAACTTCACCCCAGTGTTTGCCACTCAACTTTAGTTCAATGGAATGATAGTCATTGAAAAGTTGTTTAAAATCATTTTGAAATCACTGTTCAACTGAAGAAACTGAAACTGGATTATGACAATAACTGCTACAGAACAAAACAAACAGTGGTTGTCATACTCATCGGTCCTAATTTCCCCATTGACAACTCAGATGAAGAACAAAAGAATATAATTCACTTTAGGGGCCACTGTAGTGCACAGGTAGCACCCCTACCTTTGGGCAAGGAGGTTCAAATTTCACCTGCCCTGGAGATGTGTCGTAACAGATTAAAAATAATTACGCCTGACATTTCAGGAGATGAATCCAGTCCTGAAATTGCAAGTCAAGTCAAATAACAAGCAAGATACAAGCTTATATTCATGGCTCATCCAAACTGTTAAAACCACGATGTAAAGGTTAAAATCGTCAAATTCATACAGCATCTCTCCTAGCACAATATTCCAAAGACTTGGAATTTTTATACTAGACAAAAGTTACATTTTCAAAGTTAGCTTCTATATGGTTTTCAACCTGCTCATGGATTCAGTGACAATATAGTGAAGGAGACAGAGACAGAGACAGAGACAGAGACAGAATTACAGGACTGCTGCACCACAGTATTACCAAAAGCCTGTGGACTCAACACTGTTCAAAGCTCCTTTTAAAGTTCACACAATAAAACTGTAGCATGTTAACGGGGGAGTCAAAAGATCATAGATAGGTGTCCCAATCCAGAGACATGGCCATCCAATCTTAACTGGCAACTTTCGTGCAGCACTGAAGGGGCACCACACTGACATGTATGTCATGAGTGGATGCTCAAGGGGTTACTAATTACTAATCCAATGATGTTACCACCAAACCATTGCCTCTGGCAATGGGACTTGCTGTGTACAAATTGACTGCTGCATGACCAACATTGCAATGGCCGCTACATTGTAAAAGTAGTTGCTGGCTATCACGTGCTTTGAGAAATCCAGAAGTCATAGGAGCCCTACAAGTGCAACATTTCCTTTTCAAATAAAACTCTAGCATTGATACAGGCTGTCAACTGAGCTGAACAGTTTGTTTATTGCAAGGTAGTCAGGAAAAAAAAATGACGTCAAATTAATCTCTGATCATCTTTAAAACTTCACCCTAGGTAAACTGCTCAATGCAATGTTTTAGCAATAAAATGCAACCTTATTTAAAAGGCACTCATTGATTTTAGCTCCTGAAGGGATGAGATGTTTATTAAACTAAATTGGTTTGGTTTAAAAGAAACTAGACAATTTATTCATGGAACTGATCAGCTGCAAAATGGAGCATTCAGCAGATTCATATGAACAGATGAACCTAATCTAAATTATTGAATTTATCACACTAACCTCAGCCTGTCACTGTCAAGCTTGAGGGGCACCAGGCCTTTCAGTAATTACGTGCCCTAGGAACTTCTGAACTCTCAAGACCATGGAGTTCATTTGCTATAGCGGAAACAAACTGTATCACATCTTTTAAGGGCATTTCATGACCAGTTACTGCAAGAATTCACTCAAGTATACAGACGCAACAATCACAGACAGACAGCAAGCAAGACACAAGATCAATTAGCATTATAAAGACAAATTAAAGATTGATCAATGATCCACACCATTAGAACATGAAGATCTGACTGTGCAGACAGAACCTAGGGTGTACATTGTAGACAAGGAACAACACTGCTCAATATGCAATGTTGACCTGTCAGATTAGATTACTGACTCAAGAACTAAAGGCAAACATGAGCTAACCCACTGGAGGCCAGGCTTAATAACCACCCCTGATATTAGTGTTTATTAAATCAGGCTCAAAAGTAACCCCACAGCAAACTTATATTAACCAGCCTTGCGGGACCCACGGTAGGCTGCACATTTACTAACCAGCCCGAGCACAGACGCCCAGTGTTAATTAGCCTAGTCCTGCAAGGACTACCTCTCACCTCAAGCTTCTCAAGCAGCTCTTGGATAGATCTCTCTCCCACCCTCCCCACAGGGTGTTAACCAGGGTCTCACATGGAAGCTCACCCCACCCACCCAGGGTTTATTAACCAGCCCCTGCACTGACACTCCCCCAACTCCCAAAATCCCTTCCCCCACCCTCGGGGTCTGTCAGCCTGGCCCTGCTCAGACCCACCACCCCACCCCACCCCACCTCGGGGTCTGTCAGCCTGGCCCTGCTCAGACCCACCACCCCACCCCACCTCGGGGTCTGTCAGCCTGGCCCTGCTCAGACCCACCACCCCCCCCTCGGGGTCTGTCAGCCTGGCCCTGCTCAGACCCACCACCCCCCCCTCGGGGTCTGTCAGCCTGGCCCTGCTCAGAACCCCCCACCCCCCAAGGAGACTGCACGTTTATGAACCTCTCACCCGAACAAGGACGCCATGAAGGATCGGGCCGAGCGGACCTTCTTCTCGGCCTCGGCCATCAGGCCCATTGCCTCCCGCTCCTTGGCCGAATTGTCCATCGCCGCTCGAGCTCTGGCCACTTCCGCCAGATTCTGAACACCCGAGATGCGATCACTCTCCCGACGTCACTTCCGCCGCCCTTAAACCCCGCCCCCGGGCCGCCGCCCCGTCACGTGATCCCAGGCACTCACTTGCTCAGAGCCACATCAGCCTCAGGACCCAGTTAAGCCCCAGCACTTTGGGTAGTCTGCTGCAAAAGGAAAAGTGAAGGAAAAGCTTGTTTTATTCGAAATAACTTGATCAAAATCTCACCTCCATTTGAAAATCGACAATGGTAGATTAATGTTTGTGATAGAGGACTGCCAACCCACAGGCTGGGTCCGTTGATCTGTAAATTGATTTATTTTCAATAAAATTGGAATAAAAGGCTATTCTTGGTATTGGTGAACAAGAATCTACTGATTGTTGTTAAAAAAAACCATCTATACGGAGAGGCTAGGGCTCTTTTTCCCCAGACCGTTGGAGTCTGAGGGGGACCTTATAGTGGTTTATAAAATCATGAGGGGCATGGATGTGGTGAATAGGCAAAGTGTTTTCCCTAGGGTAGCAGAGTCCAAAACTAGAAGGCATAGGTTTAAGGTGAGAGGGGTAAAAAGGACCTGAGGGGTAGCTTTTTCACGTAAAGAGTAGTGCGTGTATGGAATGAGCTGTCGGAAGAAGTGGTGACCTTAACAGAGGTTTATACAATCATGAGGGGCATGGATAGGGTAAATAGACAAAGTCTTTTCCCTGGGTGGAGGAGTCAAAAACAAGAAGGCATAAGTTTTAAGGTGAGAGGCAAAAGATTTAAAGGAGACTTAAGAGGCAACATTTTTCACACAGAGGGTAGCATGTATATGGACTGAGCTTCCAGAGGAAGTGGTGGAGGCCGGTACAATTACAACATTTAAAAGGCATCTAGATGGGTAGATGAATAAGAAGAGTTTAGTGGGATGTGTGCCAAATGCTTGCAAATGGGACAAGATATACAGTTGGCACAAACGAGTGGTAGTGAAAGGTCTGTTTCTGTGCTGTACAACTCTATGACTCTATAATATCCCTTGGAAATCTGCCAACCCTATTTGACATGACTGACTTATGACTCCAGATGAAGAGTCACCAGACCTGAAACATTGACTAGGCTTTTTATCCATAGATGCTGTTGAGTTTGTCCAGCAATTTCTGTTTATGTTGACAAAGCAATTTAGTTGACTGTGAACAGTGTGAGCGATCTTATACCACTCAGCTGAGCGCAAATAGGAATATGCAATAAATGCTGGTTTAAGTGATAAAGAATATACATTTCATCTAAATAATATTCAATCATTATTGTAGAATAATGTGACATTTCTGGGCACTGAACCTTTGGGTGGAAAGTGAAGATTTAGAGAAGAAGCAAAGTAGATTTAACAGGTACAAAGGATAGGGAACTTCAGTGATGAGGGTAGACTAGATGGGCAATAGCTCTTTAGAGGCAATTTTGAAGAAGTTTGATCATGATGTTCAAATTTGTAAGGGTTTTAGACAAAGTAGGTATGGAGAAAGTGTTTCTGTTGGCAGAAGGATCAATAACAGCAAGACCCTGATTTAAGACAATAGAAGAACTGCCAGAGGAAGTGGTGGAGGCTGGTACAATTACAACATTTAAAAGGCATATGGACGGGTTCATGAATGGGAAGTATTTAGAGGGACATGGGCCAAATGCTGCCAAATGGGACTAGACCAATTTAGCATATCTGGTCGACGTGGACAAAATTGGACCAAAGGGTCTGTTTTTCCGCCATACGTTCTTTATGACTGCACAAGTGGTTGTCATCTAGAATACGCTGTCTAAGAAAGGGAGGTGGATTCAATAAGGCTTTCGAAAGAGAAATAATTATTAGAAGAGAAACTAAAAGTTTCAGGGCTGGGGAACAGGATAGTGGTGACATCGGATAGGATACTCTTATAGAGTTGGCATGGACATGATGGGCTGAATAGTCTGTTGTAGCGCTGTAAGCATTCTGTACTTCATGATATAAATATTTTCCGCACAGTGCTTGGAAAACGTTATTTTAAAAGGGTTTAGGAGACGGTAAATGAGACCTTTAGGATTAAATAGTCAGTGCAAGCCCGCCTTTTGCAGAGCTGAGGCAGAGGGGAACCCATCACGTGACGGGGCAGGCGAGTCGACACGCCCGTTACATTACGTCATCGCGTTACGAGCCGTGCGTGCGGTCAAAGGTCAGCAATATGGCGGCGCCCTGGTGCAAGCGGCTTCTCCAGCGATGGGTCTTCTCTTCGGGCTCCATCCCCGGGGCCTTGAGGAGCGGAAGCCGTTTGAGGGCTGCCCGGTTGGAGAGCCCCGTCCGCTGCACCTTTTTCCGGGCTTACTGCCGCAAGAGCAGCCTGTATGACCACGTGAGGGACGGGTACTCTGACAGGCCCCAGCTGGACATGGGGCTGGTCTGCAGTCACACACAGGCTGTGCTCGATAATGTGCAGAAGCGCAAAGGCGAGCTGACTGGCGAGGATGTGGCTGACATCGTAAGTTCACCTCGCCTTCGTTCTCACATTCCCTTGTATCCTTAACTATTACCCCCCCCCGCCCACTTCTCTACATATTACCCTCCCTGCAACATCATCTAAACAGTATCCAGGTTTCAGTATCACAGACGTTGCTGGAGAAACTCAGCAGGTCTGACAGTATCTGTGAAGAAAGAAAGCAGAATTAACATTTCAGGTCCAGTGATACTCCTACAGACCGTGGTGTATAGGAGTTGGGACGTTATGTTGTGATTGCGCAGGACGTTGGTGATGTCTCTTCTGGAGTACTGTGTCCAGTTCTGGTCGTCCTGTTATAGGAAGGATATTATTAAATTGGAGAGAGTTCAGAAAAAGATTTACCAGGATGTTGCTGGGAATGGAAGATTTGAGATATAAAAATAGACTCAAAAACTGAGACTTTTTCACTGGAGAATAAAAGGTTGAGGGGAGACCATACAGAAGTTTATAAAATCACGAGGGACTTAGATGAGGTGAATTGCAAGAGTCTTTTCGCAAGGATGGGGGATTTCAAGATGAGCAGGCATATCCTCAAGGTGAGAGGACATAAGCGGCAGCTTTTTTACACAGTAGTTTGTGTGTGGAATGAACTGCCAGAGGAAGTGGTGGATGCAGGTACCATTACAACGTTTAAAAGATATTTGGATAAGTTCATGAATAGGAAAGGTTTGGAGGGATATGGGCCAAATGCAGGCAGGTGGGACTAGTTTAGTTTGGGAACGTGGTCGGGGTGGACTGGTTGGACCAAGGGGTCTGTTTATGTGGTGTATGACTCTATTACTGATAGCAGCTACGAAAAAATAGTAGTTATGCCCCTGCTGGGGGAGGGGAAGGAGTGAGCAGACAGTTGGAGGAGCCCAGAGAAAGAGAGAAAAGCGTAGAGAAAGAAAGGGATTGTTGATAGTAAGCGAGGGAAGAAGAGAAGTTAGGTGACAATGGGAATGATGAGCCATTGAAAATGGGGTGGCTGTGCTGAAAGTGACCCATCTCATGACAGGTCCTGAGATGTTGAGGTGGGTAATATACAATGAAGGGAGTGTTAATGCTCTGAAATTTGATAAACTTGATGTTGATCTTGAAGTATTTTGATGGCTCCATCTTCCACTCATTGTCAGACTTCTTTCTGCATTCATTCAGTTTTGCTGCTTTGGCCATCATTCCTTACTGCTCCCTAATTGTCCCTCGACAAGGTGGTGTTGAGTTACGAACTTGAACTGCTGCAGTTTGTGTTGTTTTGGGACACACACATTGCTGTTAAAGAGGGAGTTCCAGAACTTTGATTTGATTTATCATCATCATGTGTACCTAAGTACAGTGAAAAGCTTTGTTTGTCAGCAGTACAGGCAGATCGTAGTGAGCAAGGACATACAGATCATAGGGTGCTTAGACAGAATGAGGCGTACAGGTTGCACTGCACAGGAGGTGCACAAAGCAATTTCAACATTCTTCAGACCTGTAAGTAGATTTGAAAGAACGTTATTCATAATTTTTACAGACTTAAAATTTAGGTTTAGAAGTGTGGGACGGTTATAAGAAACATAGGAATAAGATCTGCTGTAGGGAGCTCTCAAGGAGTTACCCGTGTCGGCACCATCTTGAACCCAAGTTTTACCCATCCACAGTGAAGGAACAGCGATATATTTCCAACCCAGAGAGAAAAGCTAGTAAAACTGGTGAATGAGATGTACTGGTCTGAATTTGGTTTCAATTATTCCCTCCGAACAGGTCTCTACATGGAAACAATTGGTGAAAACAAAGGTGGAAATCGAGAAATTAGAAAATGAGAAAAATATAATCAGTGATTCAGTTAAAGCCCTCCTGGTGAGTTTTAAAAAAAAAAAAATTCAAATTTTGAAGTAGCCACAAAGAATGTCTCAAAGTGCTCTACAAACTATGAAGTATTTCTATGAAGTGTTGTCTCTTGTACTGCAGGAAGTGAAGCCAATTTGAGCAAAACAAGTTCCTATAAATAGCGATGTGGCAGCAACCAGATTATCTTTGCCTTTGTGGCAATGATTGAGGGATACATATTGGTCAGAACATACAGTGGATAATTCGGCCAATCTTCTTTGAAAAGTAGTGCTGTGGGATGTTTAATGTCCACCTGAGAAGGCCTCGATTTATCACCTCCTCTGAGGGGCAGCATCTCTGGCAGTGCAGCACTCTCTCAGTACTGTGCTGGAGTGTCAGCCTTGAATTTTGTTCTCTGGTGCCGGGGTGGAACTTGAACCCAGAGCTTACAAACCCGAGTTGAGTGTGTCTCCAGTTGTGCTACAATTGACGGTTACAGCCGATGAGCTAGTTCCGAACTTTAAGCATTGTTGGTAGCGTGACAGCAAATTTGTTCACCGTAAGATCCCATTTGCAGCATTATGATGATAATGAGATCCTTCATAATTTTGCTTGCAGTAATTATTAACTTAGTCTGGGCGGACGCCCCTGTCCATCTTTGAAATGGATTGATGTGAAAAGTGACATTGGAGTGAGAGAGCATGCAGCAATGTCAGCATTGGTTCTGTAGCCAAGTCCCTGGAGCAGGGCTTAAACATACCAATGTCTGACTCTAAGGAAATTGTATTCACTGATGCTGTTGCATGTCCTCTATCAGAGAATATTGAGTTAACTGAGGCATTACCTGTGTGTGAAGTCCAGTGATGGTTTTCTGTAAGTATCAGATGAAGGTGAAAGGGCAAGAAGCTGTCGAGACAGAGCAAAAATGATAGGATGACCTGGATAACAAGGTGTGGAGAGGGTCTAGGCCCGAAACGTCAAGCTTGCCTGCTCCTCTGATGCTGCTTGGCCTGCTGTGTTCATCCAGCTCCACACCTTGTTATCTCTGATTCTCCAGCATCTGCAGTACCTATTATCTCTCATCAAGGATGACCTGGATTTAGGTTTCTGAGGACCGCAGCAAGAATCGAAGTTGATCTAAAAAGAAATGTTATCAAAGTAAATGTTAACTTGAGTATTGCTGGAGAGAGAGACAGGCTCCTGAAGATTATTGCTTTGCTGTCATCAGGACAAATGCAGGAATTTCAAATTTCAAAAGTGCAACGAATCTCTCTCTTCAGCAATACTCAAGATTCGTTGGGAGAGATTCGTTGCACTTTTGAAATTTTGAAATTCCTGCATTTGTCCTGATGACAGCAAGCAATAATCTTCAGGAGCTTGTCTCTCTCTCCAGCAAAATTCAAATAAATATGCTTCATTCTGTCTTTGAACAAAAATATAACATTTTGAATTGGTTGGTTTATTGTTTGCAGGACAAGCACAATAAAGAAGCCCTTCAGTCTGTAAGTACTGACTCTGTCGTCTGCTCTCCAGAGAGGGTGTGGGTCTGGTGATTATAAGCTTATAAATTGAGGTTGGTTGGCTCACCGAGCTGGTTTGTTGTTCCACAGACGTTTCATTACCCTGCTGGACAAAGATGGACAAACCAGCTGGGCGAACCAACCAGCCTCAACAGCCACAACCCGAGCTACAAATCTACTCCAAAACCGTAAAGCTTATAAATAGAAATGGAGCCTTTGGTGCATCTACTCTGTCTCCCGCAGTTGTGATTCTTTTTCCATCCTTCTTCTCTTCAGCTGAAATTGCGTGCTATGCTTTGAGTGGCTAAATATCCTCCATTGGAAAGGCCAGGTCAAATACGGGAGAAGAATTATCAAGGAAATTCCAATCCTCGCATTACAATTCCTCCAGCTTGGCTATCAGAGTTTTGACAATGTTACAATTCCCATAGAGACCAATAATTTTCATTTAAAATAACAAGTCTCAGATTCATGACACCAAGTGGCAAAGGATAGAATAATGGAGCCTAGTTTTTATTGCCAATGAGGTACTGTGTTTTATACTTTTCATACACTCACAGTAAGCGAAGATGTACAAACATGGCTGCTTTCTCAATTAATGCCCACCTAATTGATATGCAATTAACACAGAAGGCTGCTCTGGTCCGAATAAATACTGGGCTATCCTTATCATTTATTCAAAGTAACGGTAAGTTTGTGAAGGAGCATAGGCCTCTCTCACCATTAGAAAATTGGTTAAAAATGTTGAAGAGCACTGCTCCACACTAAGCCAAAGAATGTGGCCTCTATAAACGAACACTGGTGGAATGGGGATTGGACGCACACTGCGAGTGTATCACACTGTAGCCATCCGATCAACTGAGTAAACCAACCAAATGACTTGTTACACTGAGTAACTTTAAAAGATGGAATTGGTTGTATACGTTAAGGGAAGGAAATTGCAAAGCTTGGTGGGGCTATAGGATAGAGCATTAGGAGTGCAGTCTGCCTGAGAGGGCTGTGGAAGTTCTGTGTTTGAGTACATTTAAAGTAGAGGTTTGATCGATTTTTTTTTTTTTTTATCATCAGTGACCAAAACTGGATTGAAGATGGTGCCGACACAGGGTGGCTCTGTACAGCAGATCTTCACATTTCTCACTACCGTTCTGCACTTTTAAACTTCAGTTCAAATTTCAAATCTAATGTTGATCTCGCTATTTGTGCACCTTCTCTGCAGACATAACATTGTCTTCCTGGCTCTGTTCCATCACCCCGTGATATTTGTGAGTTATGAGCTGCCTGTACTGCACACAAAACAAAACTTTTCACTGTACTTGTGACTACAATAAATCAAATGAGGCATGGGTAAAAGGCATTGCAGTGTTCGGACAGGAATGATCGTATTGAATTCTGGAGCTGACACAGGCTGAATGGCTTCTTCCTGCTTCAGTGTTCTTTACAACTCTTTGAGAGAGTTGTATAGATGTGATGGGCTGACTGGCTTCTTTCTAGGCTTTGAGGTTCTGCGATCTCTGCCCACGTCAGGAAGCGGTGCCGTCTTCCCTTGAAGCAATTCCGATTGTCACCTTTCATAATGGTGATGAATGGGAGCTGCTCTGTCCCCTGGTGATGCTATGCTTCTAATAAAATACGTTGGATTTTGCAGAACACCACATTTCTGTGGTTTCTCCTCTTTCTGAGGGCTTTCTGAGAAATCCCCTCGTCCCTGCTTTTTCCTCGCAGCCGTGTAAGTGCCTCCTCTTCCACATATTTAGCCTGTTCCCTTTGAAAGTTACTGTTAAAACCTGCTTCCATCACCCTTTCAGACAGCACATTTTAGATCATAATCACTGCTTTAAGAGAGAATTAGAAGTTTTTTTGTTTAGATTTATTACTATTGCGTGTACCAAGGTGCAGTGAAAATTATTATCCGCTATAGTTTACAGGCAGTTTGTACTACACAGGTTAACAGGACAGAGTGCAGAATACAGTTATAGCTGCAGAGAGGTCAACATTAACATTTGAGAGGTCCGTTCAAAAAGTCTGATAACAGCGGGGAAGAAGCTGTTCTTAAATTCCTTTGTACGTGTCTTCAAACTTTTATATCTACTGCTTGACGGGAGAGAGTGTAACCGGGGTGGGAGGGGTCTTTGATTCAGTTGGATGCTTTCTTGAGGCAGTGGGAAGTATAGATGGCGTCTTAGCCTCACCTCTGACATGTTCACCATTTGCCTTAAATCTGTGCCCCTGCAAGTCAGCTGCTTCTCCTCTCAATTCCCTTCATTATTTTGAAAACCTCGAATAAACCTCCCTTCAATCTTCTCCGCTCCAAAAAGAACAATCTCAACTTCTCCAATCTCACAATGTAATTGAGATCCCTCATCACTGGAAACATTCTAGTAATGCTGCAGTATTTCGACAGCCTTGACGTCCTTCCTAAAGTGAAATGCCCAGAACTGAACAGCATCCTCCCACCGAGACCTGGTTTGCACATTATAACTTGGAGATCTATCCACTCAAAATTCATAGAATCCCTACAGTGTGGAAACAGGCTATTCAGCCCATCGAGTCCATACCAATCCTCCAAAGAACATTCCACCCAGACCCAACCCCCTAGCTTATCCCTCATTCCCATGGCTAACCCACCCAGCCTGCAAATCCCTGGACACTATGGGGCAATTTAGCCTGGCCATTCCATCTAACCAGCGCATCTTTAGACTGTGGGAGAAAACCAGAACATCTGGGGGAAACCCACGCAGACACGGGGAGAATGTGCAAACTCCACCCAGTCGTCCAAGACTGGGATCGAACCCAGATCCCTGGCGCTGTGAGGCAACAGTGCTAAGCACTGAGCCACCGTGTCACCCCAAAATTGGGCAGTGTCGGGCAGGATTTTCTGCCTGTCTGTTAGCCAATTTTCATGCAGCAACCATCCCCCAAAACAGCTATATATAATCATAAAATAAGTGTTTGTTTTAATTCTGTTTTTTGCTGGATAAGTATTGGCTAGGACACTGGGGAGAGCTCCTTGCTCTTTTTAAATCATGACTGTTTTTTGCGATCTGCTACTTCACTGGGTAGCATGCTAGAAATCAGGCTCCACGATTCACCCCCAGCTTGAACCAATAGCAGTGTAAACAGCACTTAGTGAGTTTAAAGTATTGGCGAAGATCTGTAGCTCGGGTTGTGAATGAGGTTGTTGACTTGCTGGCCGAGCTGGCTTGTTTTCGTTCAGGGGTTTTATCACCATGCTAGGTGATATCATCAGTGGAGCCTCCGATGAAGCGATGTTATTCTACTCCGCTTGGAATTTATACCGTCCGGTCCGTTATGGTGAGTCGTCATTTCTGGTTTAGATCTGTATGGGTTTGTACATGGGGTCCAATTCTATATGTTTTGTTGATTGACGTATGAGTGGAGAACCATGCCTCTAGGCATTCCTGAGTGTGTCTATGTTTGACTTGGGCTACTATGGTTACTTTGTTCCAGTTAAATGTACAGGTATTAAGGAGAGTTCATCGTGCTGTTTTGCTGCGAGCTGATGTTCATGTATCCTGATGACTAGTTTCCTTCCTGTCTGTCCGATGTAATGTTTGTGGCAGTCGTTGCGTGGTATTTTGTAAACCATGTTGGTCCTGCATGTTGTGGGAATGGGGTCTTTAATCCTTGTAAGTGTTTGTCATAGAGTGGCTGTGGGCTTGTGGGTCACCATGATTCCTAGTGGTCTTAGGAGTTTTGTTGTCAGTTCTGATATGTTCCTGATGTAGGGCAACGTGGTCAGTGTGTTAGGGCGTACTGTGTCCTCCTGTTGTTAGATAACAAGGTGTGGAGCTGGATGAACACAGCAGGCCAAGCAACATCATAGGCGCAGGAAAGCTTGACGTTTTGGGCCTAGACCCTTCTTCAGGAAAAAAAACAAAAAAAATCCATTTAAAGCCAGGATTTTGTACAAGTGTTCTTCCTCTTCCCGGCATAATTCTGAAGTGTTGCGGTGTGTCCTGGCCTGTTTAAATAGTGTCCCAATGCAGCTTTGTTTGTGGGCGTTGGGGTGGTCGCTGTGGAAGTTCAGGTTTTGACCTGAATGGGTTGCATTACTGTATACTGACGTTTGGAACTGCCCATTGAACAATCACCTTAATATCTGATGATGTCACCTAGCACGTTGACGAAACGTCTGAACGAGAACATGCCAGCTCGGCGAGAAAGTCAACAACTGCTTCCAGTGAATGTTGGTAACCTGCTATTAAAAAGAGTCATAATCCTTCCCACAATCCTTGGATATAAAATAGTCGCTCTCCCATTTCAGTCATAGCACGGAAACAGACTCTTCGGTCCAACCAGTCCATGCTGACCATAATCCCAAACTAAACTAGTCCCACCTACCTGTGTTTGGCCCATATCCCTCCAAACCTTTCCTGTTCATGTACTTATCCAAATGTCTTTTAAATGTTGTAACTGTACCCACATCCACTATTTCCTCTGGCAGTTCACTCCACACATGAACTACTCGCTGTATAAAAAAAGAAATTGCCCCTTTGTGTCTCTTTCTAAATCTTTCTCCTCCCACCTTAAAAATATACACTGTAGTCTTGAACTCCCCCAACCTAGGGAAAAGACACCTGCCACTTACCTTATCCATGCCCTTCATGACTTATAAACCTCTATAAGGTCACCGCTCAACCTCCTCCGCTCCAGTGGAAAAAGTCCCGGCCTATCCAGCCTCGCCTTATAACTCAAACCCTCCATTCCCGGCAACATCCTGGTAATTCTCTTCTGATCCCACTCCAGCTTAATAATATCCTTTCTATAACAGGGGGACCAGAACTGGACGCAGAACTCCAAAGGAGACCTCACCAACAGTCCATCGTCAAAAATACAAAAAAAAAAGAAAAACACAGAAAAGGTCTTTTCACATGCAAAGCCAGGGAAGGCCTCTGTTTTATTGTCTCTCATGTAAAAGTTGTCCTGCTGCTATTGGAGAGATGTTGTTAAACTTGAAAGGGTTCAGAAAAGAATTTCAAGGATGTTGCCAGGGTTGGAGGGTTTGAGCTACAGGGAGAGGCTGAATAGGCTGGGGCTATTTTCCCTGGAGTGTCGGAAGCCGAGGCGAGACCTTGTAGGGTTTTAGGAAATCATGAGAGGCATGGATAGGGTGAACAGCCAAGGTCTTTTCCCCAGGGTAGGGGAGTCCAGAACTAGAGGGGATAGGTTTAAGGTGAGAGGGGAAAAGGGACCAGAGGGGCTACTTTTTGATGCAGACGGTGGTGCTTGAGTGAAATGAGCTGCCAGAGGAAGAGGTGGAGGCTGGTACAATTACAACATTTAAAAGGCATCTGGATGGGTATATGAATAGGAAGGGTTTAGAGGGATCTGGGCCAAATACTGGCAAATGGGACTAGATCAATTGAGGGTATCTGGTCAGCATGGATAAGTTGGACCGAAGGGTCTGTTTCCATGCTGTATAACTTGATGCCATCTCCGTTAATGCAAGTGTCTTGGTGCTGCACTGGAAAGATGAAGGTCGATTCCTGTGCTGGGGCGTTAGGAATGGAACTTGAACTCTCTGACTCAGAGGTGCAAGTGCTAGTCACCGGGCCATGACTGACACACTAAGGGGATAAATGCAATGCATCAAATGTAACTTGGTTATATAGTCTGTACTGTGCACATGATAAAATTATGGGGACTTCAGGTTGTAAATTAAATTTGACGACTCAGGTACGGTGACTTGTGGAGAGGATTGACAAGATGCTGGAAAGCTGGGGATGATTTTAGAGCTCTGTTTTAAATGTTGAAAACAGCATCCTGATTTCTCAAGACTGCGAAACCGAGGAAAGGAAATTCGCCTGGAATTAAATTTTCTTTATAATCAAGAGAGCCAGCTGGATGAACACTTTTATCTAAAGGCCTTGAAGCTACCCAACTGGACTCATCCAAGTGTGGTAAATAAAAATTACTTTTTGTGTAGAGGCGTGTATCTTTGATCTCTTCTCTGCGTCCTTTTTTTCTGTTTCACTTTTTGTTTTTCCCATTTGTCTTCTCTTCCCATCATTTACCCTCTCCTCTTTTCTCTGTCTCCACTCTGTGGTTGTGCTTTGGTTTTAAGCTTCCTCTGATTATGATTATTTCAGCAGAGGCAGTCGTGCTTTTAGTTAGCTGCCTGCGCAGAGTTGGTGCATTCTCCCTGTGTCTGCGTGGGTTTCCTCCAGCTGTTCTGGTATCTTCCCATTGTCCAAAGATGTGCAGGTTGGGGTGGATTGACCGTAGGAAATTGCCCCATTGTGTCCAGGGATATGCAGGTTAGGTGGGTTAGCCGTGGGAAATGTGGATGGTCTTTGGAGGGTTGGTATAGACTCGATGGGCTGAAAGGCTTCCATGATTCGAAGATCCCTAAGGTGCTTTGCAGTGTTGTAGGTGTAATATAAATGCAGCCTACCTTTTCTATTCCTGCCCCTTGTTTTCGTCTCTATCTGTCCCTGTCTGTGTCTGTCTCACTGTTTGGGTCTACACTTGGTCTCTCCTTGCCCTCTTCCCCCGTCAATCCTCCCTGACTCTGTTTTTGTCTCTTAATTGAATCTGCAAAGTGTTGGTTGAGTTTGGTTTCTGCACTCCGTACCTAGAGTGTCGGAAGTCTCAAATTCTTAACTTCTTGGAAGTTTTCAGCCTATCTTTCTGTTTTTCCTTTGTAAACGTGCGCGCATTATCGCCAAAATCAATTCATTCCATTGTTCTGTCAGATTACTGGTGTTGAGACGTCAGCCTAAAGATAGTGTAGTTCCTTATCCGTTGGGATAGTGGCAAAATCTGGCACGTAAATCCTGCGAGGGATTTGCCGCAGGCAGATGTGGAGCACAAGTTTTTCCCCCTCTTCTGCCTACATTTGTACAGGTATCTATTGGATAAGCCAGTTGCTACTTCAAAGGGTTAACTGACATCATGGAATATAAGTCACAGAAAGTTGGTTTTCAGTAGCAGCAGGTAAACACAAAGGGTTGCGAATCTGTGGAATTCCCTGTCCAGCAGAAAAGTTGAGGCTACCTCGTTGCATGTTTTTTTAAGGCCATGATGGATGGATTTTTGAACAGGAAAGGAATTAAGGGTTACAGTGAGCGGGCAGCTAAGTAGAGCTGAGTGCCCAAAAACATCAGCCATGATCTTATTGAATGGTGGAGCAGGCTCGATGGGCCAAATGGCCCACTCCTGTTGTTTACGTTCTTATGGAATAAGCTCCTTCCATCAGGGTAGAAAGGACTGTGTTCCTGGGATGAGCCAGTCAATGTGTTTGTGTGTTCCACTGTTGCAGGACCTGTTGCAAGTGTGAAATCCATGTAGTTAATGGTGATTCGTACTTGCTCTTAAGATGAGCCCTGATGCCTCATAAGAGGTCGTTACGTATCTCAGATGTGGTGTAGTTAGCTGTTAAGTACCATGCAGTGAACTTTCTGTTTATCAAGGCTGAATCTGTCTTTTTCCAGAAGACTTTGTCTGAGCATCCGTTCCCATGTGCTCTTATGAGAATGATTGGTTGCAGTGAGTCACCCAAGGCATCCCAGATGGTTCAGACAAACGCCATTCCTTTCATTCTTGGTGCTTCTGATACAGAGCTTAAAACCTACAAACGTTATGCTGAAACAGAAATTGCTGGAAAAGCTCAGCAGGTCTGGCAGCATCTGTGGAGAGAAAATCAGAGTTAACGTTTTGGGTCCAGTGACGCTTCCTTGGAATGTCATTAGAAAAATCAGAGTTAACTTTTCAGGTTAACTCGGAGGAAGGGTCAGTGGGCCCAAAACATTAACTCTGATTTCTCTCCACAGATGCTGCCAGCTTTCCCAGCAATTTCTGTTTTTGTTTCTGATTTCCAGCATCCACAGTTCTTTCGGTTTTTAAACTTTTTACTGACTTGCAATTGCCCATGATGACCGAGAGGTGGATTTCACTGTCAAATCTCGCCATCAGTCTACAATTGGTAGACCGTTCTTGTATGAGATTAACTTAAGTAGTGAATGTCTCTGATTCAATATTCCAGAGTCTACCCACAGGAGTCCTGCTTTCTCCATTTTGCTACTTTTGGGTGGCACTTGGGTGGCAGGATGTTGACATTTTGGCAATATCACTGTATCCAGGGGTGCCAGCTAATGCCCTGGAAATGTGGGTTCAAATCACAACACACCAGCGGGTAGAAGTTGAATTCAACAAATCAAACTGGGATTTAATGCTAGTCTTAGTAAACAGTGACCTTGAGAGCTAGTTCTGATTGTTATTTTTAAAAAAAAGAAGTCATTGGGTTGACCAATAACTTTTTTTGGGTAGGAGCCCTTACTGGGTCTGACCTCCATGTAACTCCAGCAGTTGATTGCTGATGGATTTCTGAGATAGCGAGCGACCGCGTTTACGGGCAGTTGGTGATGGGTTGCTCTTGTCAGTGAATGAATGAATAAAGACGAGAACAAGCGCCAAATCTGGCCCAGTTACCACCCTGCTTTTGTCTGGTTCAGGTTAGTTTCTCTGTAGGCTTACCTGTTTTCTATCTCTCCCTCTCTCTCTCTCTTTGTAGCCTGTAGGTGATGAGAGCCAGGCTCGTGTGGTTGAAATCGTCGGTGAGAAGCCAGGTGAGAATCTTCAGTTATCGATAATGACAGTGCAGAGAATGTACATGATAACAGGCACATTTCTGTAGCACCCCTTAACGCGGTGAAACGTCCCATGGAACATTATCAATCAAATAGAATTTGAGTCCCCCAGGCAGATGTTGAATAAGCAGAATTTGGTCGAAGATGTAGGTTCGGAAGGAGCATCTTAAACGATTAAAGCAGTTTGGGGAAGGCACTTGAGAGCTTACAGCCCAGGCCGTAAGGGATGTCTATTGATGGTGGAGTGTTTAAAGTTTGGGGCGCTTAACGAGCAGAAGCAAAAATCTGAGGGACGTAGGGCTGCAGGTCACCAGGAGGGGTGAGGGATTTGATAGCGAGGATGAAGATGTTAAAATCTAGGTGTAGCTTAACCATCAGACTGGCGAAAATGGAAATGATGGGTAAACTGAGGCGTGGCTAATGTCTTCTTCTGATGAAAGACAGGAATCTGAGGAGAATGAAGACTTGCGTGCCCTTGGTCAAGACTGTAGCCATGATGTAGAGGTGCCGGTGTTGGACTGTGGGTGGACAAGATCAGAAATCACAAGACAAAAGGTTATGGTCCAACAGGTTTATTTGAAGTCACGAGCTTTCGAAGCACTGCTACTTCATGAGGTGAAGCCACCTAACGAAGGAGCAGCGCTCCGAAAGCTTGTGATTTTAAATAAACCTGTTGGACTATAACCCGGTGTCGTGTGATTTCTGACTCAGTCAAGATTAACAGTGGACTGTAGAAAACCAACTGGCAAGCAGATCGGAGTGTAGATTCACAGTTACAAAGCATAAAAAGTGCTCTAATCTTAAATACCTCACCAGTAAACGCAAAAATAACAGGACTTGGTATGAGTTAGATCACAGACAGCAGACTTTTGGATGACATCCAGATTTATAGAGGGTAGGTTTGACAACTCAAATCCAGAAGCGACAAAAACGTGAGTGAGTTTCAACCTACTTTGTTTCTTTTATTCTTGGAACAGCCTGAAATTTCCAAAGAACATTATTGATTTTCAATTGCCTGCAACAATTCACAAGCAGCTCCTCAGAACTGAGCTCTTCTGGTACAGTGTGTAATGTCCGCGGCTCTCGGCTCTGGGATCAAATTCCAGCCAAGGAAGGTGTATTCATACTGTGTTGTAGAACAGAGAGACCTAGAGGTTCAGGTACGTGAGTCTTTGAAATTTGTGTCACAGGTAGACAGGATGGTTGTCCTTTAGGGAAGGAAACTGTCGTCCTTACCTGGTCTGGCCTACATGTGACTCCAGACCCACAGCAATGTGGTCGACTCTGAACTATCCTCTTGGCGATTAGGGATGGGCAAAAAATGCTGCCTGGCCAACAACACCCTCATCCTGTGAATGAATAAAGGAAGAAGGCATTTAGCACGCTTGCTTTTATCGCTCAGACCTTATAGGAGTTGGGACGTCATTTGGAGTTTGTGCAAGACATTGGTGAGGCCTCTTGAGGGGTGACTTATCGAGGTTTATTAACTCAATTCATAAGCAGCTCCTCAGAACAGAGCTCTTCTGGTACAGTGCGTAATGTCCACGGCTCTCGTCTCTGGGATCAAGTTCCAGCCAAGGAAGGTGTGTTCATAATGTGCAAATCCTTCCAAAAAGAAGCTGATGGCTGGTGGTGAGAGCGGGAGAGATTCCTGCTCATTTCTGACCATAAATTCCTGGGCAGGTGCCTACAGGCCAGTTAGCTTAACTTCTGCCATTGGGAAGATGTTAGACATTATCATTAAAGATCATGCAAAAAGGCACTTAGAAAATTTCAAGGTATTCATGCAGAGTCAACGTAATATTGTGAAAGGAAATCACATTGAACCAATTTATCGAACTCTTCAAAGAAGCTTGGCACCGTCCAGGATAAGGCAGCACACGTGATTGGCATCGAAACCATAAACATTCACTCCCTACACCACCGACGCTCGGTAGCAGCAGTGTGTACCATCTACAAGATGCGCTGCAGAAATTCACCAAAGATCCTCAGGCAGCACCTTCCAAACCCACGACCACTTCCATCTCGAAGGACAAGGGCAGCAGATACATGGGGACACCACCCCCTGCAAGTTCCCCTCCGAGCCACTCACGATCCTGACTTGAAAATATATCGCCATTCCTTCAGTGTCACTGGGTCAAAATCCTGGAAACCCCTCCCTAAAGGCATTGTGGGCCCCTACAGCACATGGACTGCAGCGGCTCAAGAAAGCAGCTCCCCCCCACGTTCTCAAGGGGCAACTTGAAGATTGCCAACAAGAAATATTGTCCTTCAATGCTAGGGGGATGGAGTTTAAAAAATGGGGGTAATGCTGCAGCTGTATAGGGTGCTGGTGAGACCACACCTGGAGTACTGTGTACAGTTTTGGTCTCCTTACTTGAGAAAGGATGTACCGGCACTGGAGGGGGTGCAGAGGAGATTCACTAGGTTGGTTCAGGAATTGAGAGGGTTGGCTTATGAGGAGAGATTGAGTAGACTGGGACTGTACTCATTAGAATTCAGAAGTGGGGTGGGGGGAATCTTCTAGAAACATATAAAATGATGAAGGGAATAGATAAGATAGAAACAGGGAGGTTGTTTCCACTGGAGGGTGAAACTAGAACTGGGGGGCATAGCCTCAAAATAAGAGGGGACCACATTTAGGACTGAGTTGAGGAGGAAATTCTTCACCTAACAGGGGCTTTTATTTTCGACAATGACTTTTGATATAGACCCTTATCCAATACCTTCTGGAACTTTGTGTGGTACATCCGCTGTCTTCCTACACCTAAAGGGTTGTGCATCTGTGGAATTCCCTGCCCAACGAATCAGTTGACGCTACCTTGTCGAATGTTTTTAAGGCAAAGATAGATTTTTGAACGGTGAAGGAATTAAGGGTTATGGTGAGTGGGTGGGTAAGTGGAGCTGAGTCCATGAAATGATCAGCCATGATCTTGTGGTATGGCAGAGCAGGCTCGATGGGCCAAATGGCCTTATCTTGCTCCTATTCCTTATGTTCTCATGTGATTAGGGATAGGCAATAAATGTTGACCCAGCCAGCAGCGTCCATGTCCCACAAGTGAACGGAAGTAAATCATAGCATATGGTGTTGATAAAGGAAGACAGTGGATGTACCACATATAAAGTTCCAGAAAGTATTGGATAAGGGTCTATATCAAAAGTCATTGTCGAAAATAAAAGCCCCTGTTTTAGGGGTATTGTACTGGCATGGATGGAAAATTGGTTAGCTAACAGGAAACAGAGATGAGGCACAATGTGCCAATTCAGGTTGACCAGTTGTCACGAACAGTGCATCACAGGAATCAATGCTGAGCTTCAACATTTTTTGTTATTTCTTATTCATTTCGTGGGACGTGAGCATCGCTGACTAGGCCATTTACAATTTATAAAAATGACTCGGCTGAAGGAACCAAAGGTATGATGGTTAAAATTGCTGATGATGTGAAAATGAGTAGAAAAGGAAGTTGTGAAGAGCGCGTAAGGAGGCTATAAAGAGGTTGGTTAAGCGAGCGGGCAAAGGTCTGGCAATATGTGGGACAATGTGAGATTGTCCAGTTCGGCAGGAAAGAAGCGTGGTGAGAGGTCTGAACTGCAACGGATCTGGCTTTCTTTGTGCACGAATCAAAAATAATTAGTATGCAGTCCAAGAAATAATCAGGAAAATGGTACTGAAAACAAGACTGCATCAGGAGTACAGTGTACAACATTGACCTCTTCCCCAAAGGAAGGATGCCAATGCCTGAAACAAAAGCAGAGATTGCTGGAAAAGCTCAGCAGGTTTGGCAGCATCTGTGGAGAGAAATCAAATTTAATGTTTAGGGTTGAGTGACCCTGAAGTTCTTTCATTTTCCTCAGAACTGAGGAAGTACTCTTATTTTCCTCGCTACCATCAGTTTTGAGGAAGGGTTTCTCAACCTGAAACGTTAGCTCTGATTTCTCTCCACAGATGATGCCAGACTGGCTGAGGTCTTCCAGCAATTTCTGTTTTTGTTTCTGATTTACAGCATCCGCAGTTCTTTTGGTTTTTATGTAGATGTCTGAAATAGGTTGTTTCATGAGGAATGGTTGGACAGGCTAGGCTTGTATCCACTGGGGACAAGAAGTAACTTGGTTGATGTAGGTTAGGTCCTGTAGGGTCTTGGCATTGTGGATGTAGGAGAATTCAGAATCGGGGGGCACTGTTTCAAAATACTTCGTCACCAGTCAGGAGGTGGAGAACACCATGTGTAAGTAACCAACCGTTTGCGAGTGATGCTGGCAGACCTCCCAATACCGGAAAAGGCTTTAATTTGTGTCTGAAAACTCTCAAGTCTGCTGACCGTTTTCCTGTTCTGTTCTCCTCCAGTGTTTGATTTTAAACCCAAGGGCCATTTGCAAATTGGTGAAGATCTGGACATTATCAGACAACGGTAAGACCATAAAACTGTAGATCACAAGAGGTAGGAGCAGAAGCAGGCCATTCAGCCCGCTGAGTCTGCTATGCCATTCACTGGGATCGTGGCTGGTCTGATAATCCTCAACCCCACTCTGTTGCCTTCTCCCCATAACCCTTGATGCCCTTCCTGATTAAAAATCTGCCAATCCTAGCCTTGAAGTTTAACCAACCAGCTTCAACAGCCCTCTGCAGTAAAGGATCATGCAGATTCCCTACTATCTGAATATTGAGTATACAGTATCAGAGTTGGGATGTTATGTTAACATTGGACAGGCCACTTCTATTGTACTGTGACCAGTTCTGGCCTTCTGGTTATAGGAAGAATGTTATTAAGCTGGAGAGAGCTTAGAAGAGCTTTACCAGGATGTTGCCGGGAATGGAGAGTTTGAGTTATTTGGATAGGCTAGGACTTTTTTCACTGGAATGTAGGAGGTTCGGGGGGTGACCTTATACAGATTTATAAAATCATGAGAGGTGTAGATAAGGTGAATGGTAGGTGTCTTTTCCCTAGGATGTGGGATTTCAAGACTAGGGACATCTTTTTAAAGTAAGAGGAGAAAGATTTAGAACTGGGTGCTCCGGTTTCCTCCCACAGTCCAAAGATGTGTAGGTTAGGATGGATTGGCCGTGCTAAATTGCCCCATAGTGTCCAGGAGTGTGCAGGCGAGGTTGGGTAGCCATGGAAAATGCAGGGTTACAGGGATAGGGTGGGAAGCTGGGACTGGGTAGGATGTAAGTGAAGGGTTGGTGTAGATTTGATGGGCCAACTGGCCTGCTTCCGCACTGTAGGGATTCTCTGATTCTGTATGGAATTTATATGGAAATGATACGGAATTTTGCACTAAGGGAGTGAACGTGAATGGATTCATTCCATGGGGATTCCAAACATTAGAAGTAAATGAGACTGTGCTACTGAAACTGCAGCTGGTCGTATTGAACAGGGAAGAGATTTGATCCTGGTGTTTGAGACCTGAATCCTGAAACTGGGCTTGAGTTGCCGTTGATTCCATGATTCCCACTGGCGTCTCTTTTTATAATTATCAGTTAAGGTTGCATCAAAGCAAATTGGACTGAGATGATGTAGAGAAGATTGAACCAGGAACAATGATAGCAAAGTAAAGGTGGTGCAACATTTAATTGTTTCCTTTCAGTTACTGGGAAGTTGCTGCTTTCCTCCAGCACAGTTTTGGACCTGGGTTCACATACTAAATGAATGTACCTTCCCTGGCCAACAAGTCCTGGAGAGGGACTCTAACCTGGAGCTTCTAGTTCTGAGAAAGGGACACTATCCACTATGTCATAAGATCGTGTACAATAGAGACACTACTTGAAAATGTACTTTGGCAAATTTGTGAAAGGCATTGAAGAAAACTTCTGTCTCGCTCTCTCTCTCTGCCCTCGCCCACCTGCTCTCGCTCTCTGTCTCTGTCTGTCTGTCTCTCTCTCTCTGCCCTCTCCCTCCCGCGTGCTCTCTCTCTCTGCGCTCGCTGTGTGCCCTTGCGCCCCCCACCCCCCCCCCCCCGGCCCCCCACAGTCTTGCCCCACACCCTCCTCGGTACCTGAATGTCTGCACGTATGGATGGCAACAGCAACTCGACTATTACCCCGAAAATGGTGGCCCAGCAGATATCAGCCCCTACTGGGGGGGTTAGGGGAGACCATTAGCAAAGATAATCCATGTCTTTTATTGTGGAGTGCGTGAGTCCAGCAGCTTTCTATTATGGTCTGCTGAAGCTGTGTTAGGTCATTTAGACCCACTTCAAACACTTGTACTGCGGTCTAATTAAATTCAAGAGTTACTTCTCTGTGATTACTGACTGAATCTCCAGGGAGGCTGTAAGATAGATGAATGACAAAGATTTAGGATGCTTTTATCAGCTGGAGACTAATTGCTTCACTTGTTTAGCTACACGCGAGTGCGTTATTCTTACATAATAAAAATTATTCAGCCTTCCAAGTCCACGGTCTCGGTGAGGGATGTGCTCCTTTTACAGAGAGGACCTTGGATGTTTATTTTGTAGAAACTGTAATGTAAGCTGCGTGAGCTCCATTTCCACATGAAACATGAGGCAGCGTTTCATTTACATATCTCTTTGTAACTGGGGTCAGTTCACCTGAAAGCAACGAATCACGTTTCGACTGAAACCCCTGACGTTACCAAACAAAGCGACTGGAATAAAATCAGAAAACGCTGGAGAGACTCAGCACACCTTGGAGCCACTAATGGCTGCACATTCTCTCCGAAGGTCTGCCCGCTGCCAAGCAGCGTTTCGAAGCCATTCCCAACGTTGACTTTCGGTTTTGGAAGTCACTGCCGTACTCTAGTGTTGGAGGTCAACGCAGAAAGAAACACAATCCAAGAGAAAGTAGCAAGCTGTTGGCTTTCGTAGAACAGTACAGCACAGTACAGGCCCTTCGGCCCACAATGTTGTGCCAACCTATTATCCTAATAAGATCAATTTACCCTGCATACCCGACATTTTACTGTCCTCCATGTGCCTGTCCATGAGTTGCTTAAATGTCCCTAATGTATCTGACTCCACTACCACCGCCGGCAGCGCATTCCACACACCCACCACTCTCTGTGTAAAGAACCTACCTCTGACATCTCCCCTATACCTTCCTCCAATCATCTTAAAATTATGCCCGTTATTAGTCATTTCCGCCCTGAGAAAAAGTCTCTGACTATCCACTCTATCTATGCCTCTTATCATCTTGTACACCTCTATCAAGTCACCTCTCATCTTTCTTCGCTGCAATGAAAAAAGCCCTAGCTCCCTCAACCTTTCCTCATAAGACCTGCCCTCCAGTCCACACAGCATCCTGGTAAATCTCCTCTGCACCCTCTCTAAAGCTTCCACACCCTTCCTGTAATGAGGTGACCAGAACTGAACTCAATATTCTAAGTGTGGTCTAACCAGAGTTTTATAGAGCCGCAGCATAACCTCACGGCTCTTAAACTCAATTCCTCTGCCAATGAAAGCCAACATACCGTACACCTTCTTTACAACCAGTCCATGCTGACCATAATGCCAAACGAAACTAGTCCCACCTGCCTGCACTTGGCTCATATCCTGTCCAAACCTTTCCTATTCATGTACCTATCCAAATGTCATTTAAATGTTGTAACTGTGCCCACATCCACCACTTCCTCATTTCATTCTACACACTTTTTTAAAGCTTTCTCCTCTCACCTTTAATGTCCCCACTAGCCTTGAAATTCCCCACCCTGTGGAAAAGACACCTGCCACTCACCTTATCTATACCCCTCATGATTTTATAAACCTCTATAAGGTCACCCCTCAACCTCCTAAGCTCTGGTGAAAAAAAGTCCCAGTCTCTCCTCATAACTCGAACCCTCCAGTTCCAATCAATCCTACTTGATTGTATTATTTATTTATAAATGCTCACCTATTAGATCCTTTATTATGGCCTCGAATGTCTTCTCAGTGACAGATGTTAAGCAGCCTTGCCTGTAATAAACTGTTTATTGTCTTGCTTCCTTTTTGATTAACGATGTTACGTTGGCAGTTTTCCAGTACTCCAGGGCTTTTTGAGGATCGTAGAAAAGTATGGTGCAGAAAGAGGCCGTTCAGCCCATTGTACCTGTACTCGTTTGTTACATGGGCATCATTACCTGCTGCCAATCTGCTGTTTTTCCCATATCCTTGCACATTGTTTATACAAATAATCATTCAATGCTCTCTTGAATCTAAGAACCCTTGGAAGGTTCCTACCAGTGCATCCACAATCTTTATAGCTACTCCCTTTAAAATCTTAAGATGCAACCCCACCGGGTCCACGGCATTGATCATCCTGTGGCAAATAGCTTCCCTTGTACTTTTTTTTTTCTATAGTGGTCATTCTCTTTATTTCTCATTGTTAACTCCCCGTTCTCTAAGGAATGTGTGTTCACTGACTTTTAAGTATTTAAAGAAGCTGCTAGCCTCATGGTTCAGAGGTTGGGACAGGTACAGTTACAACGTTTAACAGACATTTGGATAAGTTCATGAGTAGGAAAGGTTTGGAGATGCCACAAAAATTGGTGGCATAATGGATAGTGAAGAAGGTTAATTAAGATTACAAAGAGATTTTGATCAATTAGGTCAGAGGGCTGAAGGGTAGCAGACGGAGTTTAATTTGGATAAATATGAGGTATTGCATATTGGTAATACAAACGAGGACAGGGCTTGTACAAAGAATAGTAGGGCCCTGGGTAGTGTTGTAGAACAGAGAGACCTAGAGGTTCAGGTACAAAGGTCTTTGAAATTTGTGTGACAGGTAGACAGGATAATTGTCCTTTAGGGAAGGAAACTGCTATCCTTATCAGGTCTGGCCTACATGTGACTCCAGATCCACAGCACTGTTGTTAACAATGAAATGCCCTCTGGGCAATTAGGGATGGGCAATAAATGCTGCCCTCGCCAAAACATCCTCATCCTGTGAACGAATGAAGGAAGAAGGTGTTTAGCACGCTTTCTTTCATTGCTCCTTTGAGTATGGGAGTTGGGACATCATTTTGTGGCTGTACAGGACATCGGTGAAGTCTCTTGAGGGGTGACGTTATAGAGGTTTATAAAATCATGAGGGGCGTAGATAAGATGAATGACAAGGGTCTTTTCCCCAGGGTGGGGAGTTCAAAACTAGGGGGCATATTTTTAAGGTGAGAGGGGAAAGGGTTTAAAAAGGGCAGAGAGTGGGTTTGTGTGTGGAATGAACCTTCAGAGGAAGTGGCGGATGTGGGTACAGTTATAATATTTAAAAGACATTTGGATAGGTACATAAGTAAGAAATGTTTGGAGGGATATAGGCCAAGTGCAGGTAGGTGGGACTAGTTTAGTTTGGGATTTTTGGTGGGCATAGACTGGTTGGACCAAAGGGTCCGTTTCCCTGCTTATTCCCATTCAAAGAAATAAGCCACAACTACCTCACTATACCTCCTCTCACCCATCCTCCTGCAAAAATGCTGTCCCATACTCCCAATTCTTCCGACTCTGCTGCATCTGCTCCTGGGATGAGGCTTTCCACTCCAGAACATCACAGATATCCTCTTACTTTAGCGCAATTCCCCTCACTGCATCGCCTCCATTTCCCACACTTCTGCCCTCCAGCTCCCTCTGGCCAACAACGATAAGGATACAGACCCCTTAGTCCTCACGGATCACCCCACCAACTTCCAGATCCATCGCATCATCCTCCAACATTTCCACCACCTGCAATCGGACCCCACCACCAAAAGGATATTTCCTTCCCCGCCCCATCTGCTTTCCGCAGGAACCGTTCACTCCGTGACTCCCTCGTCAGCTCCATACTCCCCACCAACCCCTCCATCACCCCCAGCACCTTTCCCGCAACCGCAAGAGGTGTAACACCTGTCCCCGCACCTTCCCTCTCACCTCTGTCCAAGGCCCCAAACTATTCTTTCAGATCCAGCAGAACTCACCTGCACTCCACCCAATCTGATATATTGTATCTGTTGTTCCTGATGTGGTCTCCTGTATATCGGGGAGACCAAACACAGACTTAGGGACTGGTTTGCGGACCATCTGTGCTCTGCATGCACCGTGACTTTCCTGTTGCCATCCATTTTAACTCCCCCCTCCCATTCCCCTGGCAACATGGCCATCCTTGGCCTCCTCCACTGTCAGAGTGAGGCCAAACATAAACTGGAGAAACAACACCTGAGATTTCACTTTTACAGCCCAATGGCCCCCATCATGATTTCATCAGCTTCAAAGTCCCTCCACGCCCAGCTTTATTCCACATCCAGCCCTCTCCCTTCTCTCCTGACCTAACCTGTCCATTTTCCTACTCCCCTATCTGCTGCATCCTCCCCATGGACCAATCGCAATAAACCCCAATCTACATCCACCTATCACCATCTCTCCTTTCCTACCTTTCCCTCAGCCCCACTGCCCTCCCTCTTTTTATTTCTGGGCTTCCCTCCCCCTCGCCAGTCCTGACGAAGGATTTCGGCCCGAAACATTGACTTACCTGCTCCTCAGAAGCTGTCTGACCTGCTGTGCTTTTCCAGCCTCACACCTATAGATTCTGGCTTCCAGCATCTGTAGTCTTTATTGTCTCCAAGTCACAGGGATATGCTGACCAGGTTTCCTAAACTGAACTCAACCTTCACCACTGATGCTCAGTAGCAGCAGTGTGTACCATCTACAAGACGCACTGTAGAAATTCGCCAGATGTCCTCCGGCAGCACCTTCCAAACTCACGACTGCTTGCACCTAGAATGACAAGGGTAGCAGATATGTGGGGGCACCAGCCCCTGCAAGTTCCCCTCCAAGCTGCTCACCGTCCTGACTTGGAAATGTATCGCCATTCCTTCAGTGTCGCTGGGTCAAAATCCTGGAATTCCCTCCCTAAGGGCATTGTGGGTCAGCTCACAGCAGGTGGACTGCAGTGGTTCAAGAAGGCGGCTCACCCCCACCTTCTCAAGGGACAACTAGGGTTGATAGGCCCAGCTGGCGATGCCCTCGTCCCACAAATGAATTAAAAAGGAACTAGTCCCATTTACCTGCATTCAGACCAAGTCCCTCCAAACCTTTCCTATCCATGGACTTGTCCAAAGCTAGTAAGAACTGCCGATGCTGGAGTCGCAGGTAACCGCGTAGAGTTGGGTGAACACAGCAGGCCGGGCAGCATCAGAGGAGCAGGAAAGCTGACGTTTCGGGTCAGGACCCTTTTT
>JAHRHZ010000001.1:5201132-5221388 GCA_024137785.1 Ginglymostoma cirratum
TGTATCCCTTGTGTTCTCTATCTCTCTCTCTGTGTATCCCTTGTGTTTTTTCTTTCTCTCTCTCTCTCTGTATCCCTTGCGTTCTCTCTCTCTCTCTCTCTCTCTCTCTCTCTTTGCATCCCTTGTGTCTTCGCGCTCTCTCTCTCTCTGCATCCCTTGTTCTTTGCTATCTCCGATGCCCTCTCTCCCCCTTGCATCTGCCCTGCTCCCTGCCACCTCCCCCACCCCCCACAAGCCGGGGAAGCAGTTTCTCTATTATAATGCTTAAGCTCCTTCACTCAGTTGCAGCTCTAAATATCGGTTAAAACGAAATGGTTGCTGATTTCAAGTGTCAAACTAAACGTGTCTGCTTTTCTTCCTCGCTAGCCGACTCTCTCATGTTTCTGGCCATCGATCATACTACCTACGAGGAGCAGGCAGTGAACTGCAGCACGCCTTGGTCCAGTTTACAATGAGCAAGCTCCTCAACAAGGTGAGGCCTCACAGTCTTAGTGCTACTGAGTGTCATGGTACTTGGTTGTCCTTACCCTAGTTCCACCACCTGTTCATCTGGCAAAGGCAGGGGAGCTGGGGTGTGTTTTCCCCAGGGGATTCAGTCTCAATACTCCACAAAGAATAAGTGGAACTTGCTGATCACAAAACAGCTCCTCATAGGTGTAAAGAAGTTTATCTATCTCGTATGACGATACAAGATGAAATAGACATCCCTTTCCCTGTCAGTGTCGGGTGTGACTAACCACAACTGAAGCCTGCGCAAACACACACCCGCTTGACCCAGCTTTTGCAACATTAGTGACTACCTACCCCTCCCCCATCTATTAAAGTTCTGTTAGATACTAGCCACGCTTGTGTTCTATGACCAGGTATCCACTTTTCTATGTGAGCCCACACAGTAACCATCAATAGAATATTTTACCATGATGCCTGGTACGTCTGTATCCCACATTCCCCTCCCCAACAGCAGCACAGTCCTGATCCCAACAAAGTCAGCAATCGCACGACACCAGGTTTATTTGAAATCACAAGCTTTCGTAGCACTGCTCCTTCATCGTGTGAAGTGCTTCAGCAGCACTCAGGAGGCTTGTGATTTTAAGTAAACCTGTTGGACTATAACCTGGTGTCGTGCGAATTCTGACTGTGTCCTCCCCAGTCCACATACTGATCCCAACTGAAATTCATTACAGTCACAGTCATACGGCATGGAAACACACCCTTCAGTCTAACACGTCCATGCTGACCAGATATCCTAAATTGATCTAGTCGCATTTGCCATAATTTGGCCCTCATCCCTCTTAAATCCTTCCTATTCATCTACCTATCTAAATGCCTTTTAAATGTAATTGTACCAGCCTTCACCACTTCCTCTGGCAGCTAGTTCCATACACGCACCACCCTCTGTGTGGAAAAGTTGCCCCTCAGGTCCCTTTTAAATCTTTCCCCTCTCACCTTAAACCTATGCCCCTCTAGTTTTGGACTCCCGTACTTTGAGGAAAGGACCTTGGGTATTCACCCTATCCATGCCCCTCATGATTTTATAAACCTCTAAAAGGTCACCCCTCAGCCTCCAATGCTCCAGGGAAAATAGCCCCAGCCTATTCAGCCTCTCCCTGTAGCTCAAACCCTCCAACCCTAGCAACATCTTGGTAAATCTTTTCTGAACCCTTTCAAGTTTCACAGCATCCTTCCTATAGCAGGGAGACCAGAATTGTACGCTGTATTCCAAAAGTGGCCTAACCCAATGTCCTGTACGGCCACAACATGACCCTCCCAACTCCTGTACTCCATGCACTGACTAATAAAAGCGAGCTTACCAAATGCCGCATTCACCGCCCTGTCTACCTGCAACTCCGCTTTCGAGGAACTATGAACCAAGTGGAGAATCCTTGTGTTTAAAGCTGCTGAAAGCTGATCCTGTAACTGTTTTGAAAAGGTCTTTGGGCAGGTGCTTGAGATCTGCGAAATTTTACAGGGTTACAGGATAGAAAAGTGAGTATTCTCTTTTTTTTTCACAATATTCGTTCATGGGATGTGGGGTTCGCTGTCTAGGGCAGCGTTTATTGCCCAGTTTTGGAGAAGGTGGGATGAGCTGTCGCCTTACACCACAACATTCCTTCTGTTGTAGGGACACTGTAGGGCTGCGAGGAAGGGTTTTCCAGCAGTTTGACACAAGACTGAAATTACACGGCATTCTTTCAAAGTGACAGTATGGGCCTGAAGGACTAATAGCCTCATTCTGTGCCGCAAATCTCCCCAATCCTGTGATATCTGTAGCCTCAGCATAACCTAATCTGTGTCACAGCTAATGAAGAGCTTTTCAACCTGTGTTCACTGTTGTAGTGGGGCCCAATTTGCACACAGGAAGCACCCACCAACTGGGATGTGCTGTTTTATTGAAGAATAAATTTTGGTGCGATTGGAATGATTGTGGCTTCATTATATGGTCACCGCAGTAGTACTCCAGAGGCCCAGAATGATGCTGTAAAGATGTGTGTTTAAACCGCACTGCGGCAGCTGGTTGAAATTACAGCAAAGTTTAGACCATAAATAGATCATTGAATCCCTGCAGTGTGGAAACAGGCCGTTCGGCCCATTGAGTCTGCACCGACTCTCCAAAGAGCATCTTGCTCAGTCCCACCCCACCCCCACTATCCCATAACTCTGCATTTCCCGTGACTAACCTACCCAGCCTGCACATCCCTGGACACTATGGGGCAATTTAGCATGGCCAAGCCACCCTAGCCTGCACACCTTTGGGACTGTGGGAGGAAACCAGAGCACCCGGAGACACTGGGGAGAATGTGCAAACTCCACACAGACGGTCACCCAAGGGTAGAATCGAACTTGGCACTGTGAGGCACGGTGGCTTAGTGATTAGCACCGCTGCCTCACAGCTCCAGGAACCTGGTTTCCTCCCACAGTCCAAAGATGTGTAGGCTAGGGTGCATTGGCCGTGCTAATTACCCCAAAGTGTCTAGGGATGTGTCGATTAGGTGGGTTACAGGGATGGGCCTGGGTGGGATATTCTGAGGGTTCGCGTGGACTTGTTGGGCCAAAGGGCCTGTTTCCGCATTGTAGGGATTCTCTGATCAGTGCTAACCACTGAGCCACCATGTTTTAACTGGAACCCGATGAACTGGCTTTTTCGATAACCTGATGAAAATTATGTACCTGAAATACTGGAAGTTTACTGTATATTGCAATCGCCGCAATTTCTAGTTCGTCTGTTGATTGTGCGAGTGAGAAGGCTGTCTGCTGGTATGTTTAATTTAAGAATAAGTTGCATTATTATTTAGGTGTTTTATGCTGTAAGTGACGTGTAACAGAAATGTGTATACCCCCCACGTTATGTTTCTATTACTTATCATACGTTTTTAACATCGATTATGTGGACCTCTTAATCAACCGGAATATTTGATTAACCGACACATTCCCTGTGCCGGTTGGTAAAAAGTTTCCTGCAAATTCAATTCCTAAACTTGGGAGTGGAAACTAGTATCAGTGACGGTGACCATGTCACTGCTGTTAATCTGGGTCACTAATGTCCTCAAAGGAAGCAAATCTGCCATCCTTACCCGGTCTGGCCTACATGTGACTCCAGACCCACAGCGATGCGGTTGACTTTTTATTGCCCTCTGAAATGGCTGGGCAAACCACTCCGCTCAGGGAGGAATTAGTAACGGGCAATAAATTCTGGCCTTGCCAGCGATGCCCACGGAGGAATTTGTGAAAAGCCATCACACGCTGAGAGGCACTTTATGTTTTACCAAATGGTGCCATGGGATCCTTAATGTCCGCTTCCAGTACCCGTAAGGCGCTATGTAGATGCCAGCTTCTGCCTAGCCTCGCTCACCTCAGTCGAAGCACTCTGCGCGCAATACCGTATGCGTCGCGGTGGGGGGAGGGTAAGGTGGCAGCCACATCATGCACAGAAAGATCTCGTCCGCAGCGACGGCCATTTTTCTCGGTGACAGCTGTCGAATGTCGGACAGGAGAGCGGGACGGCGAACCTCGAAGGGGTGGGTGCGGGGGGGAAAGCCTGAAACGGGAGCGCCGACATCGTTGCGCCTTGGAGTCACGCGCTAACCCACTGCAGTGTGAGACACAGAACACTGTCAACAATCGTGAAATAGATAGAGGAAAGTTGGAAGGAATTATGTTTCTGATTTCCAAGCCGGTTTTCGAAAGTAACCGTGCCCAACTGTTTAAAATTTTTGCAACGTAACGCGGTCTTTGTCAGCTACACCTTGGGGATTAGACAGAAAATGTGATTACACAAAGCATGAGTGATTGCCACGGCAATTATTAATGTGTGACAGAACTTTAATGTAATTAGCAATTCCGTCATGGGCTCTTTAGTTGCGCTGACAGATGGATTCGGTGTTTTTCTCATGTCTTTGTGGTTTCCTCTCCCTCAGGGCTTCACGCCAATAACTGTGCCAGATATGCTGCGAGGCGCTGTGTTTGTAAGTACAAAATTCTATAGCGTCTGCAGCATGGGGACAGGCTGATCGGCCCATCATGTCCATGCTGATGTTCGTGCCCCGCACAAGCATCGTCCTTTAGGGGGCGGCACGGTGGCTCAGTGGTTAGCACTGCAGCCTCACAGCACCAGGGTTCGATTCCGGCCCCAGGTGACTGTCTGTGCAGAGTTTGCACATTCTCCCTGTGTCTGCGTGGGTTTCCTCCGGGTGCTCCGGTTTCCCCCCACAGTCCAAAGATGTGCAGGCTAGGTGGATCGGCCATGCTGAATCGCCCGTAGTGTTCAGGGGTGTGTGGGTTATAGGGGGATGGGTCTGGGTGGGATGCTCCAATGGTCGGTGTGGACTTGTTGGGCCGAAGGGCCTGTTCCCACACTAGGGATTCTAACTCCCTGTAGCAGCTCATCCCAGCAGTGTTATGGAGCAGACCAGATCCTCTTAAAATAATTTAAGAAGGTAGCCTGGGCCCTAACTTTTTCTTATCTTAACGGTAGATGTGAAGTGCCGTGTTCCAGATGTAATGCGACTGATCAAACTACTTGACGTTAAGCAAAACATAATTTATTTAAATGCTATAATTAAAATTCAAGCAAAAGCAAGAGAAATTTAGAACAAGTTAACTATTGGAAAGCTTAACTGAATAATAGATACAGTACCTATTACTAATGAACCGTTTCAATATAGTAACATCCCGTAAACACACCCCTTGGCAAAAAGGCAGGTCAGACACAGATTCTCACAATAAAACCCAAAAGAACTGCAGGTGCTGTAAATCAGGAACAACAACAGATGTTGCTGGAAAAGGTCAGCAGGTCTGGCAGCATCTGTGAAGAAAAAAGTCAGTTAACATTCGGTTCCAGTGACCCTTCCTCAGAACACATTCTCACATGCGGTTCTCCAATCCGGGAGGAAGATACTTTCAAGAGAAGATTCAGAGAGAATAGCAGCTATGGGACATTCACTGAAGCTTCCAACTCTGTTGAGACCCCAAAGGCTTCTGATTAAAGGTAAACTCGGAAACTAGAAAGCCTGGTCAGGGAGAGCTGGCCGCTCCCAGGCTGCGTCCATTGTTCCCAAAAAAAACCCAAGGCCTCATAAGTTATTTACTTTCTTGGAGACAGACTTCCATCTCTGCCATACAACCTGTCTTCAAAACAAAAACAGGTCAATATAACCTCAAAGTGACAACATTGTTACACCCCATTGGTGTATCATTTTATTTCTTATTCCCTCCTGTGTTTATGAAGCTATTAGTACTGAGCTCCACACTCTCTTCACGCTGCCTGTGTGGCTACATGATCCCTGTAAAGTTAGTGTGCAGCTGCAGCAAGTCATCAGGAAGGTAAATGGAATATCGATGCCTACTGCGAGGGGAATAGAGTATAAAAGTCAAGAAGCTTTCTGTATCCATCCAAAGCCTTGTTGAGACCAGATCTGGAGCACTGTGCCAAGTTTTTTGCTGTCTTTTTCTGGTGAAAAGAAATCAGTGCTTTAGAACAGTTTTGCGAAGTTCACTGCTTTTGTTCCTGGGACGAAGACTGGGCCGATCTTGAGTCAGACAGCACAGAAACAGACCCTTCGGTCCAACTTGTCCATGCCAACCAGGTTCCCCAAACTGAACTAGTCCCGTTTGCCCACACTCTACCCATATCCCACTAAACCTTTCCTATTCGTGTACCCGTAAAAGCATGTTCCTTTTGTGGGTGGCGATTAGAGCCAGGAACATAATTAAAGAATACAGGAACTTCCTTTTTTAGACAGGGGTGAGGCGAAATTTATCCTCCGAGGCTCATTAATCTGTGGAATTCTCTTCCCAATGGAGGCTGTGTCA
This sequence comes from Ginglymostoma cirratum, assembly GCA_024137785.1. Lineage (NCBI taxonomy): Eukaryota > Metazoa > Chordata > Chondrichthyes > Orectolobiformes > Ginglymostomatidae > Ginglymostoma > Ginglymostoma cirratum. The sequence goes on from JAHRHZ010000001.1 coordinate 5,207,442, forward strand.
ATGAATTCAATCAAGGCCGAGTTAGATAGATTTTTGACAGACATGGGAATCGAGGGCTATTGAGGGGTCACAGAAAGGAAAGTGACCGCAACCAGATAAGTCACTGACATAAGTCGAGGAACTGTAGATGCTGGGAATCAGAAACAGAAGCAGAAATGACTGGAGAAACTCAGCAGAGCTGGCGCTTCTGTGGAGAGAGAGAGAGCGAGAGAGAGAGCACGGAGTTAATACTTCAAGTCCAGTGAAGAAATCTTAACTCTGTTTTTCTCTCCTTCTTGCCAGATGCTGCCAGAACTGCTGAGTTTCTCCAGCAACTTATGTTTTCATCTCAGATAACCCATGATTTTATTCAAAGGACTGAATAGCCTTCTCCCGTTCCAAAGTCCTATAATTCAGTGGCTCCAGAGGCTCTGAAATGGGCCGTACCTGCCCTCTGAAATGGTCTTGTGTGGCAGACAGTTCAAGGAGTGATTAGGGATGGAGAACGAGTGATGGCAGAGTAACAGCACCCGTTCCTTGTGAAAGATTCTTTAGAAAGCACTTTTGGTCTTCCTGAGGTTATGAGAGGTGCTATATGGAGCCGTAGAGTCACGCAGCACGAAAACAAACCCTTTGGTCCAGGCTGAGCATAATCCCGAAGAGGACCAGTCCCACCTGCCTACTCCTGGCCCGTATCCATACAAACATTTCTTATTCGTGTACAAATGTTGTAACTAAATCCACATCCACCACTTCCTCTGGAAGTTCATTGCACACACGAACCACCTTCTGTGTTCAATAAATGCCCCTTGTCTTTTTTAAATCTTTCTTCTCTCACCTTAAAAATACACCCCCTGGTCTTGAAATCCCACACCCTGGGGAAAAGACACCTGCCGCTCACCTTATCTATACCCCTCATGATTTTATAAACCTCTATAAGGTTACCCCTCAATCTCCTACACTCCAGTGAAAAAAAGTCCCAGCCTCCTCTTATAACTCAAGCCCTCCATTCCCAGCAACATTCTGATAAATCTCTTCTGAACCCTCTCCAGCTTAATAACATCCTATAGCAGGGTGACCAGAATTGGACACAGTATTCCAGAAGAGGCCCCTCCAATGTTCTGTACAGCCTCAACATGATGTCCCAACTCCTATACTCAGAGGTCTGAGCAATGAAGACAAGCGTACCAAACGCTGCCTTAATCACCCTGTCTACCTGTGATGCAAACTTCAAAGTATTATGTATCTGAACTTTTAGGTCTCTATGTTCTGCAACACTACCCAAGGCCCTATAAATACATGTGGAATTGGGTGATATGGAGCAGATTCCTGAGGGACTTGGCTGTATAACAAATGCCTCTGTGTTGGCGATCGATCCAGTCACCTCTGCAGTACACACTTAGAATGATGGAAACTTGCAGAAGCGGGCCATTCATCCCATCGTAACCAGGCCAGCTCCTTGAAGGAACTGTCTCACACCCTAACCTTTTCCCCCAGAACTCTGCAAGGTCACCTTCCACACGGAACATGACCAGTCGACTTTGTAAACTACCTTCCGGCTCTGTTTCCACTCCCCTTTCAGATCCCAGCCACGCCTCGCCTGAAGGAATTTCTCTGCATTTCCCACCAGTTCTTTTGCCGATCAATCATAAATCCTTGACCCCTGTTTGTTAAACGTGGGGCTTTGATATGTCAATGTCTTGTTTTTACAGGAAGGCTGCGGGATGCGGCCCAATGCCAAAGCCTCTCAGGTTTACCAGCTCGATCCAACTCGTTTTGAGGACCTGTGCCTGGCAGGAACAGCTGAGGTTGGCATCGCAGGTAAATCTGTCACGGATGGGGTGGGGGGTTGGGGGGTGGTGGGAGGTGGGGTATGAGCTCGGGTTAAAGCGACATGAACAAGGCTTGTTGTAACCCCTCCATCTCATTGACACCTTTAAGCTGGATAAAGACGTTTACAAGGTGGAGAGGAATGAGCGATCTTGCCTGGGGAGGGGCTGGCTGCCGACAAAAGGGGCAAAACCTTAAAGTTACAGCTTGGGGGCTTATCAGTCGAGATTGAGACCAGGTTGTTTTTATTGTATTCTGGACCAAAACCCTTCAAAATATATTCACACGTTAGTTTGGACCCTAACTTGTTCTTATTACAAAAGAAAGTGTAAGGTGTTGCATTCCAGATGCAAAGTCAAAGTTATCAGACTTAAAGTAGTGAATGATTGAAGTGCAGTTTATAGTTATGAAGTACAACAGAAGAAAGAAGGAATCGGAATAACTTAACGCAATTGGAAAGCGTAACAGAATTATAGATAATTTAACAACCAAACATTATAGCAACATCCTGTAAACGTACCCTTGCCAAAGCAAATTTAGTAAAATAGATTATTTTTGCGGGCAATTCTCCAGGCCAGGAAGAAAATCATCCAGAGAAAACTCTGTCTGTCTGTCTGTCTGTCTGTCTGTCTGTGTGTGTGAGAGTGAGAGAGAGAGGGTAGCAGAGAGAGATATATTGCAGCTTCCAGACCCAGCTCCAAGACCCCAGCAAGCCACTCCCCATCTGTGAGGTATTATGATTCCAGCTGATAGTATTACCGGGAAAAACCGAATCCCAGAAGAAAATCTGGCTTGATAGATCGTTCGGTGGTTCTTTAATTATTTGGGTTAGTGTGGTAGTCATTCACTGAAGCGCTGTCGCAGAAGGCCATTTCTTTGATAACAGACGTTTATCACATAAAGAAAGAAACCATTTAATACCAAGATATCTCAAACATAGAACGCCTCTTGAAAGGTCTTAAAACACCCAGCAAAACAAAACCTCGTCCTGTTTCCCCACAGTATCTGTTGGACTCAAAAGCGGAGAAATCGCCCTTCTAGCTCAAATCTTTAAGTGCAACTTAAGAGCTCTTCCCTGTGAACTGTGAAGTTGCCTTACACGAATACACTCAAACTTGAGAGCATAGACTTTCCCACCTTTTGGCAGCATGGTGGCTTAGTGGTTAGCACTGCTGCCTCACAGCGCCAGGGACCTGGGTTCGATTCCAGCCTCGGGCAACTGTGCACCCACCACACAGACATTCTCCCCATGTCTGCTCCGGTTTCCTCCCACCATCCAAAGATCTGCAGGTTGAGTGCATTGGTCATGGAAATGTAGGGGTTACAGGGACGTGGTTCTGGTGAGATGCTCTTTGGAGGGTCTGTGTGGACTTGATGTGCCGGGGATTCTATGACTTAATTTCAGTTTAATTTGTTGAAATATTCTGGTTTTACTTCATACCTGTCAGCAACAGCTTTATTTGCAGTTATGTCGCACCTTCACTTGAATGAATTATTCTTAAGGTCTTTGCCCAAAGGCTGGTGCACCAGGCAGTGGGTCCCGAATCACACCAGTTGGAATGGGGATTGAATCTTATTGGCACCAGTCTGATCCAAATTGGCCATCTAGCTAACTGGCCTCTCGAGTCTGTGTTGCTTGTCGTAACAGACAATTTTAAGTGTATTTTGCAGCCTGGAGTTTCCCAGACTCGAAATGTCTTCTAGGGGACGTGCATTTAAGGTGAGAGAGGAAGAGCTCAAAGGAGATGTGAGGGGCAAGTTTTTTTTTTTTACACAGAGTGGCAGGAGTCTGGAATGCGCTGCCAGGAGTGGTGGTGGAGGCAAATACAATAGGAGCGTTTAAGGGAATTTTAGGTAAGCACATGAATATGCAAAGGATGGAGGGGTATAGACCAATGGCAGACGGAAGGAGTTAGTTTTGTTCGGCGTCATGTTTGGTACAACATTTTGGGCCGGAGGTCCCGTTCCTGTGCTGAACAGTTCTACGTTTTATAGTGATGGTAAAGGCTCCAAAATTTTCTTCCCAATGCGTGCCTGACCAAGAGTCCGTCTCTCTTGTTCTTTCCACCTGCCCTTGGCATTTGAAGGAAGGATTATAGATTAACATTGGATCATGTCATGAACACACGTCACGTCCCAGAGCGGGATTCAAACCCAGAGCTTCCAGCACAGAATCGGGGACACTGCCCACTGAGTCTCAAGTCACCCCCTCCCCCGCCCCAACCAACAGATGTGAGACATAGACTATTAAACCCAGCAGAGAATTCCTTTCCCTGACGGAGACTGAGAATGTGAAAGGTGCTCCTGTGAAAAATAGTTAAGGCAAAAAAAAAATAACAAGGTCACATTAATAGGGAAGCTATAGGGTTAAAAACAGGAGGGAGAAAAGGATATGTTGACGGAATTAGAGGCTCATGTAGATGTGTTTCCATGCTGTGAATAATTTGTAACCTGTTCCTGGAAGCTGACTCGCTGTTGAAAGATGTTCTTGTTTTCCAGGTTATTTCATGGACCATGCTGTGAACCTGCAGGATCTGCCTGTGAGGTAACATGAATTATTGAAGAGCGCGGCGTGAGCGTGGAAGGCTGTTTTTTGACATCCTCGTCCTTTCTCTTGATGTCTCAATCTGCCATCCCTAGAACATTATCTGGGTCTCTGGATTAACAGTCCAGCGATAATACCACTAGGCCATAGCCTCCCTGAGGGACCAGCTAATGGCCTTTCTGGTGATAGTTTATGGATGAAATTTAACTCAGATCCTGGAAGAACCCCCTGCCACTCTTCAAATTGTGGAGTTCTTTGACAGAGCCAAGTTTTAACATCTAATCCGGAAAGACAGGCGCACCACCAATGCAGCATTCCCTCAGTACTGCAGCCAAAACCAGAGCGTGATTTTATTTTTTTCACCCATGGCTTCTGACTCATAGTTGAGCCCGATGTTGGGCTACAAGCTGAGAGAGTTGAAGTGTTGACCAGCTATTTGACTGTGGAAGGCATCAGCCAGCAGCCCGTGACCATTCTGTCCAGCAGCCTTGGTGACTCCTAGCCCTGTGGCCGCCCAGTCCTGTTGGAACACTCCTACCCGATACCTCCCACGGGCTGTGTCTCCTAACCTCAAAAACAAACCTACAACCTTTCTGACCCATCCCCATGGGCAGTGCAGCTTAAACCCAAATGAGGCACCACTGTCTTCACGTTTCTATTTTCCTCAGCGCGTGGTTATTGCGAGGACGTGCCTGAGAGGACACTCCTGGGGATTACCTTCCCCCGCGGGGGGCCCCCATTCATCAGGCTGACTATCTCCAAACTTGCCCATCACCCTCACTGATCAACACGGGGCCCTGAGCTCAGAATCGCAGAAGGAGTCCATTCAGCCTGGAGTAGCTCTTCAAATGAGCATCATGACCTTGTGCCCTTCTCCTGCTTTCTCCCCATTCGCTCGCATGTCATTCCTATCGAAATAGTTGGCCGCTGGCCTCTTGCACACTTCAGACAACCTGCCTCCACCGCACAATGTGTTCCAGATTCAAATTATTTGCTGAGTGAAAACGGTCTCGCTCGCATCACATTTTCTCCTTTTGCAAATTGCTTCAGAAGTCTATGGTCCTCTTGTTTTTGGTCCTTTTTACAGGCAGTAACAGCTTCTCCCTATCCAATATATCCAGCCTGCTCATTGTTTTGAAAAACCCCTCTTTAGCCACCTTCTCTCCAAGGAGAACAGTCCTGACTTCTCTCTATCCTCATCATTGAAGTTTCTCATCCCTGGACCATTCTTGTAAAACCTTGTACAGTCTTTCCTATGCATTCACATCTCTCTGTCAACATGGGAACAAGCTCCAGAACTCCTTCACTAAACCTCCCCCGACTCTCTCTCTGCTTCTCTCTCTCTCTCTCTGCTTCTGTCTCTCTCTCCCTCTTCTTCCTCCCCCTACACTCCCCTCCCCCCCCCACCATCTACCCACCACTCCTCTGTTTCCCCCACCCTGTCCCCCCTCTGTAAACTTCGGATAGCATGTTCTTTTTATTGGCCCTGGCCCTCTATACAGATACATTGGTGTTGAATGTGAGTGAAGGCAGTGTGATGGAAGTGAATATTGATCTGTTGTGTTACAGGATGGTGTGTTGCAGTACGTGCTACAGAGCAGAGACAGACACTGGGAGGGAAGCCTGGGGACTATACAGAGTCCACCATTTCGCCAAGGTACCACTTCCTTGACTCTGCTGCATGTTTTGATTTGTTGTGGGGAGGGGGAGCGGTGCTTGGTTGGTGAAGGCTGCATTTTACTGCCCCTGCTTGAGACTCTCTCTCTCTCTCTCTCTCTCTCTGTCTCGCTCCCTTGCGCTCTGTGTATCCTTTGAGTATCTTCAATATCTCTGAGATTTACCCTTTGGTCTTTTCTGCTGTAGGGAAAATACAAACTTGGTGTACGCAACCCGCAGGCACAGTTAGACCAGAGATGCCCCACTGAGACCTGGCCTGCCCTCAGCATTTTGTGTTCTTTTTGAAGGTTGAGATGTTTGGAGTGACGGCAGCAGAGACTGGGAGTGAGAGCACAGAGCTCCTGGAGGAGTTTGTGATGCTACAGAAGGAGATCTTCTCTGATCTTGGACTCCATTACAAGTGAGAACGAGAGCTGACTCATTACATAAGGAATATGGTGTTTGCTTAATTTGTTTGTGGGGGGGGGGGGGTGGGGGTGGCTTTTCTTTTCCTTCCCTCCCCTGCTGCGGCTGGAATTCCACTTTCCTCGCATCTCGAATACCACTCTGCCCCCTCTCTCCCACGGCCAGCGTTTCCCATTCCCAGACTCGCCCTCTCTCCCACGGCCAGCATTTCCCATTCTCAGATGTGCTGCTCCTCGAGTGTCTCTAGGCCCTAGCCCAGACCACGTCTGGCAGTTGATGTGTAGCTCTGGGGATAAAGCTGTCCCCTCGACACTCACTTCAGTGACCTGGATACAAACAAGATGTCTTGCAGTGCCATACTGAGGGAGTTCTGCATTATCTGAAGTGTTGCCCTGCGATAGGGTTAGGGTTAGGGTTAGAGAGGAAGAAAAGAAGTGTGGACAATTTCCTAAGTGGGGAAAGGCTTCAGAAATCTGAAGAACAAAGGGATTTGGGTGTCCTAGTTCAGGATTCTCTTAAGGTTAGCATGCAGTTAGGAAGGGAAATGCTAGAATGCAAGAGCAGGGATAGTGAGCAGTTTTGGGCTCCGTACCTAAGGAAGGACGTGCTGGTATTGGGGGGCGGGGGTGGTGTCCAGAGGAGGTCTACAAGAATGATCCCGGGGATGAAGCGTTCGTTGAGTGAGGAGGGGTTGAGGACTCTAGGTCTGTACTTGATGGAGGGGCAGGAGTCTAATTTGAAACTTACAGAATACTGAGAGGCCTGGATAGAGTGGGTGTGGAGCAGATGTTTCCACCAGTAGGAGACATGTAAGGGCACAGCCTCAGAATGAAGGGTGACCCCTTAGAACTGAGATGAGGAGGAATTTGTTCAGCCAGAGGTTGGGAAATCTGCGGGACTCATTGCTGCTGAGGGCTGTGGGGGCCACATCACAGAGTGCGTTTAAGGCAGAAGTTGCCTTCCTAATCAAGAATCTATCAAGGGTTCCGGGGAGAAGGCAGGAGAATGGGGTTGAGAAACACATCTGCCATGGCTTGATGGGCCGAACAGCCTAATTCTGCTCCTACCTCTTTCGGTACTAGATCCCGTGGCCACTCAATGAAGAAGAACAGGGGATGTATTCTCCATCTTCTGCGAATATTTATCCCTAAATCAACATTACTGAAACATTGCAAGCCAGGCAGCATCTAGAGGAAAGGAGAAGCCAACGTTTTGAGTATTACCCATCTTCAGGACTAAAGAAGGTTAAAAGCCGAAATGACTGCTCCTTTCCTCCAGATGCTGCCTGGCTTGTTGTGTTTTTCCAGCCTCCTGTTTGTCTACCTTGGATTCCACCAACTACAGTATGTTTGGTCTCTTACTGAGACATCGTTGGGAGCTTACTTTGCTTCTTTTTGGCTGCTACATTTCCTGTAACCTTCCTGTCCCTATGGTAAGTGCACTTCAACAAGGTACATCATTGGTTTTCAAACGTAATGAAAGGTATGTGTATGTATCGTTTTTGGAAATTGACTCTCAAAGCAGAGGCAGGTGGGCGTTGGTTCTGTCTGTGAAGGATTGTTTTTAAAAGAAAAAAGATCAGAATGTCCTTCTGAATCAGTGATTTAAAGCCACCATTTTGTCAGAGAGCAGGTGGTTATAGAACATAGAGCAGTACAGCACAGTACAGGCCCTTCGGCCCACAGTGTTGCGCCGACCTGTTATCCTACTAAGAACAAACTACCCTGCATACGCTACGTTTGACTGTCCTCCATGTGCCTATCCAAGGGTCGCTTAAAAGTGTCTAAAATATCTGACTCCACTACTTGGGGAGCCCTGTGGTGCTAATGGAAAGATGTTTATATTGTGTTTACAACAGGTGAAACAATCATGTAAGGCCAACTGGAGTAAGGAATGAAGAGGTGTTGCAATAATTGTGGAGGTTTTTAGTGAGATCGTATCTGGAACACTCTGCACAGTTTTAGATTCTACGTTTAAGGAAGGATATTTACTGCTGGGAAATGGGAGTCATTGGGTGGGTCAGCATTTATCCCCCGTATCTAAATGCCCCCTGAGCAGGTGGTGCCTTCTTGAACTGCTGCAGTCCATGTGCTGTGGGTTGACCCACAATGCTGTTTGGGAGGGAATTTTGACCCAGCGGCGATTATATTTCCAAGTCAGGATGGTGAGTGGCTCGGATGGACATTTGCAGCTGGTGGTGTTCCTTGTCCTTCTAGATGGAAGTCGGTCGTGGGTTTGGAAGGTGCTGTCTGAGGACATTTGGTGAATTTCTGCAGGGCATCTCATGGGTGGTACACGCTGCTGCTACTGAGCGTCAGTGGAGCAGGGAGTAGATGTGGTGCCAGTCAAGTGGGCTGCTTTGTCCTGGATGGCATGGAGGTGCCAGTTTTGGACTGGGGTTTATTTCACATAAACCCGTTGGACTATAACCTGGTGTCATGTGATTTCTGACCTTGATCTAGATGGTGTCGAGCTTCTTGAGTGTTGTTGGGGCTGCCCCCATCCAGGGCAAGTGGGAAGTATTCCATCACACTCCTGACTTGTGCCTTGTAGATGGTGGACAGGCTATAGGGGGTCAGGAGGTGAGTTACTCGCTGCAGGATTCCTAGCCTCTGACCTGCTCTTGTAGCCACTGCGTTTATGCGGTGAGTCCAGTTGAGTTTCTGGTCAATGATAACCCCCAGGATGTTGGTAGTGGGGGTTCAGTCATGGTAACACCATTGAATGTCTAGGGATATGTGTGTATTGGAGATGGTACAATGAAGGCTGATTAGATTGTTCCCTAGGGGCTTGACCTTATGTAACACTGAGTAAATCAGACCATTATTCTATGGAATTTAGAAAGGGGGCGGGTCACAATCTCGCTAACACGTTGAAGATTCTGAAGGGCTTTGACAGGGTCGACACTAAGAGGTTGTTCTTTAGAGTCCTCTGCCCCAGAGTAGAGTCTCTACGGTGTGGAAATGGGACATTGTCCAACAAGCCCACACTGACCTGTCAAAGAGTGTTCCACCAATACCCATCCCCCTACCCTGCATTCTCCACGGCTAACACACCTAACCTGCACATCCCTGGACACTACGGGGCAATTTAGCGTGGCTGATCCACCCTAACCTGCACATCTTTGGACTGTGGGAGGAAACCGGAGCACCCGGAGGAAACCCACGCAGACACGGGGAGAATGTGCACCCTCCACACAGACAGTCAACCCTGGGTGGATTTGAACCCGGGTCCCTGGCGCTGTGAGGCAGCAGTGCTAACCACTGAGCCGCCTCAGTGAGGATTGTGGGAAGTTCACCATATTTAATACTGGACTGGACAGATATTCGGTCTCTCAGCAAATCAAAGGACGTACTGGATGGGAAAGCAGAACTGAAGCCGAAGATTGGCTCTGATTGGATTGAATGGCGGAGTAGGCTGAATAGACCAGATGGTTTTTTCTAGTTCCCCTCCACCAGTCAATTAGGTCATGACTGATCTATATCTCGTCTACTTTGCTCAGCTGGAAGTTAAAAATGACACCTGGCCTTTTAGCAGTAATTACAGTTTTGCTTTCTGTGAAAATGCTGTTTCTGGTTCCTGACCAACTTGGCCCTCCTTTTAAGATTGGCCCCCCCTTGTACGGACCCCTCCCCATTCTATGTAGCTACTTTTACTGAAACCTTTCTTCATTTGGAACTCCCTGGATTCATTCTGTCCTGAACTTACTGAAATTGGTGCAGAAAAGATTTACGAGGATGTTGGGGAGATTTCAGGTTTGAGCTGTAGGGAGAGGCTGGGGCTATTTTCCCTGGAGTGTCAGACGCTGAGGGGCAACCTTATAGAGGTTTATAAAATCATGAGGGGCATGGATAGGGTGAATAGCCAACATCTTTTTCCTTGGGTAGGGGAGTCCAAAACTAGACAGCTTAGGTTTAAGGTGAGAGGGGAAAGATTTAAAAGGGACCTAAGGGGCAACATTTTCAGAGAGGGTGGTGCGTGTATGGAATGAGCTGCCAGAGGAAGTGGTGGAGGCTGGTACAATGACAACATTTAAAAGGCATCTGGATGGGTACATGAATAGGAAGGGTTTAGAGGGATATGGGCCAAATGCTGGCAAATGGGACTAGGTCTGATTGAGATGTTTGGTGGGCATGGACCATTTGGATCAAAGGGCCTATTTCAGTGACTCTGTAACCTCAAAAGGCCCAAATGCATCTGCTCTCGGCTTTGTGCAACATTAATCCCACTCTACGCTTCCCTTCCTCCCAAATGGATTCCCATGTCCTGGGCTTATCCCTCGCTCATTCACAATCCCATTCTTACTGCCTGACGCTCTCTTGTATAAAGACTTACTTCTCTCCTGTCCTGGTGTTAGTGCTCCCTCCAGCCTGCCCATCAGCCCCGTCCGATCCCGGCCCTCGGGGGATCCTGCCTGATGTCCAGTTCTGAAGGAGAGTCATAGCTAGGCTCCTCTGTTGTTTTTTCCCTCTTTCTCTCTGTCTTCACAGATGCTGCCGGACCTGCTGAGTTTCTCTGGCTGTCTGTCTGTGTGTGTGTGTCTGTCTGTCTGTCGGTCTGTGTGAGAGATTGTGGCTGATTATCTGGCTGTTTCTGACAGGGTGTTGGATATGCCGACTCAGGAACTTGGGCTTCCGGCTTATCGTAAATTTGACATCGAAGCATGGATGCCCGGGAGGGGTAATTATGGAGAGGTAGGTCACTGGGATCATTGTTGACCGTACTGACCTCCCCAAACCACTCTGCGGTATTGAGATAGGAGATGGATTGAAGGAGCATGCACGCTGCATGGGCTATTCCAAGCAGTATTTAGGGTTTGCTTGTGGATATAGCGTGAAGAGTGTGCTGTGCAGTTGTGTGACAAAGGGTCAGCTCCAGCTCTCTGTGAACGTTGGTCTGGGGTAACTTGCAGGCTGCCAGAAAGCCTGGTGGAACTGGGGAGGTGATGGCCTAGTGGCATGATCACTAGATTGTTAATCCAGAGACCCAGGTTATGTTCTGGGCACCCGGGTTCAAATCTTACCACGGCAGATGGTAGAATTTGAACTTAATTTAGAAAGAAAATCTGGAATTAAGAGTCTAACAATGATTATCAGAAAAATACATCTGGTTCACTCATGTCCTTTAGGGAAGGAAACGGTCATCCTTACCCAGTCTGGTCTACACATGACTCCAGACCCAAAGCAATGTGATTGACACTTAACTGCCTTCTGGGCGATTAGGGATGGGTAATACATACTGACATAGCATTCTGTGAATGTTTTTTTAACGAAAAGAAAAGGTAGAGTCAGTTGTATTCATCCAGTCCCCCTTGGAAAATTATAGGGGTGGGGTTGGGTGGGGAGAAATTTGTACAGAAAGTACATGAGATCAAAGAGTTGGTGCCATTGCAATGGGCTGAATGGCCTTCAGTGCTGTAACATTCAATGGCTGCCATTCTTTCCTTGGATATTCTGTAGCCCTGAGGACTACAGGTGTGGTCACACTACACAGACTGGAGCCAGAGCGATTAGAATCATAGAACCCCATACAGTGTGGAAGTAGGCCATTCGGCCCATCGAGTCCACACCCGCCCTCCGGAGAGTATCTCAGCCAGACACACCCCCCCCCCACCCCAATCCTGCATCCCCCATGGCTAATCCATTTAACCTACATATCCCTGGGCACTATGGGTAATTTAGCACGGCCAATCCGCCCTAACCAGCGCATCTTTGGACTGTGGGAGGAAACCCACGCAGACACAGGGAGAATGTGCAAACTCTACACAGACAGTCACCCAAGGCTGGAGTCAAACCTGGGTCCCTGGCGCCATGAGGCAGCAGTGCTAACCACTGAGCCACCAACTTACCGAAAGCAAATCCCAGCACTTCAAGCGATGTGTAACATTTATTCTCCTTGTGGCATTTTCCGGTTCTTTTACCAATCTCTTTGTAAATTGGCATTCTATTCTGGCAGCCTGATATAATTGGAAGCAATATAACATGGTTTGCCTTTCATTATATAATTTAATATTTTCAATTTTGTGATGAGTTCTCTCGTCTGTATTCATTGCGGTAGTTAGTTGCCACACTGCAGACATAACCTCAATTAAACAAAGAAAATTGTTGTCTTTGAGATGTGACAGTTAAAAAGCTGTGTCTACCCTGCCCCCTGCCCAGGCCTGAATGCCTTTGAGAAGCTTGCGGTGAGCTCCTGCTATCCAGTGCAGCTGTCCCTGTGATGTAGGGATACCCACAGTGCCTTTAAGGGGGGAGTTCCAGAGTTTTGACTCGGCGACAGTGAGGAGTATTTCCCGTTCAGGGTGGGGTGCGACCTGGAAGGGGATCTCTCGGGGAACCAGCTCCACTTGCCCCTCCAGGTGGGTAAAAGCCACGGCTGCATGTGTTGCTGACCTGGCAAAGTTTCCACAGTCCATTTGCAGGGGGAGGGCGATGGCCTAGTGGTTATTATCGCCGGATTGTTAATCCGGAGAACCAGGTAATGTTCTGGGGACCCTGGGTTTGAATCCCGTCGTGGCAGATGGTGGAATTTGAATTCAATAAAAAAAAAAATCTGGAATGAAGAGTCTAACAATGATCATGAAATCGATTGTCAAGGGAAAAACCTGTCAAGTCATTTAAGGAAGGAAACTGCCATCCCCACAGTTCTGACCTGAAACGTTAACTCTGATTTCTCACCACTGATGCTGCCAGACCTGCTGAGCTTTTCCAGCAATTTCCATTTTTGTGCCATCCTAACCGGGAATGGCCTATATGTGACTCCAGACCCACAGCAATTAACTGCCCTCTGGGCAATTAGGGATGGGCAATAAATGCTGGCTAGCCAGCGATGCCCTCATCCCATGCATGAATTTATAAAAGCATCTGCAGATGTATCATCTTACATAAGTTTAGCAGCTCCTGACGTGTAGACTTTAATTTCTTCTACTCTGTTGGTTTTAATTCTTTTCGTTTCAGTTGAGTAATTTTATTTCTCATTTTACAAGCTTTCAAGTGCATCTAACTGCACAGACTACCAGAGCAGAAGGTTGAACATCATGTATTATGAGGAAGCTGCTCAGCTGAAATATGCTCACACTGTAAGTTGGAAGCGTTTTTCTGTCTGTCTATCGATATTGTAAATAATCATGGCCCCAGCACTGATCCCTTTGGCACTCCTAGTTACAGGTTGTCATCCTGAAAATGCCTCCTTTTATCTCATCGGTCTTCTATTAGGTAACCAATCCTCTCTCCATGCGTCTATACCATTCCCATGGGCTGTTAAGTAGCATTTAAGTACCTTATCAAATGCCTTTATCTGTCCTGCTTGTTCTCTTCCCACAAATTTGTTAGGCATGATTTCCCATTCTGGAAAGCACAGCCACGTGGCTCAGTGGTTAGCACTGCTGCCTCACAGTGCCAGGGATCCAGGTTTGATTCCAGCCTCGGGCTACTGCCTGTGTGGAGTTTGCACATTCTCCACGTGTCTGTGTGGATTTCCTCTGGGTGCTCCAGTTTCCTCCCACAGTCCAA
>JAHRHZ010000001.1:5221788-5261875 GCA_024137785.1 Ginglymostoma cirratum
CCCTTCTCTGTGTGTCTCTGTCTCTCCCCCCCCTCTCTGTGTGTCTCTCTCTGTCTCCCCCTCTCTTGTGTGTCTCTGTCTGTCTCCCCCTCTCTCTCTCTGTCTGTCTCTCTCTCTGTCTGTCCCAATCTCTGTCTCTCGCTGAAGGTGCTGATGCTTCCTTGGGGGAAACTTGGATCTGGGTCTCTCGGACCCTCTTGTGCCAGGCCTACAGTGGAACTTGAGCCAGGGCTGCTCGAGGAAGAAGTGGGGAGAGGGAATCCTGAAGGGAAACCGCTCAGGAGGAGGGAGAATTGTGCAGGACCCTCATCTCCCAGTGATCACCTTTCCCAGAGGGACCAAGCTGATACGCACATGCGCACAGAGACCCTTCAGTAACAAGACAGTGGGGTACATGGAAAGCAATGTGGAAGTGCTCCCCTCATCCCCTTGCCCATGTTCCTTTTCTTGCCCCCACATCCCTAGGGCTGTGATTTCAGGCTCCGTGGAGCTCCTTGCTGTACATCTGCCTTTCCGAACACTCCAGTAATTTATCTCAACAAGCGATTGTCTGGGGGCAGATGGTAGAATTTTAATTTTGAAACAGATTATCATGTTTAAAGGTTTCATCAGCAGAGCTTGCGTTCTAAGAAATGGAGGGTGAGTCACTGGCAGAATTATTTCCAAAAGAGAAATAAAAAAAGGACTGTTTTTTTAAAGTGTGTGTATATTCTTTAAACACTTTAACACAATATATAAGCAGTTGGACTGGAGGTGTCAGGGCAATGTACTGTGACATCCAGATCTCCCTGCATCTCGACATTAGAATCCCTACAGTGTGGGAACAGGCCCTTTAGCCCAACAAGTCCTCACCGACCCTCGGAGCATCCTACGCAGATGCATTCACCTGTAACCCACCTAACCTACACATCCCTGAACACTACGGGTAATTTAGCACGGCCAATCCACCCTAACCTGCACATCTTTGGACTGTGGGAGGAAACTGGAGCACCCAGAGGAAACCCACCTGGACACGGGGAGAATGTGCAAACTCCACACAGACAGTCGCCCGAGGGTGGATTCGAACCCGGGTCCCTGGCGCTGTGAGGCAGCAGTGTTAACCACTGAGCCTCCATGCCACCTGAGAGTATTGAAACCTTTTGGCTGGTTTGCTGGCTCTGCTGATTTACTGCTATTTTTATACCATGCCTCACTTGTGGCTGCCGTCTCTCTGAAGAGATGCCACTTTAAAAACTATTATTGAATCTCTTTGTCATCCCAGCCCTCTTTCTGGGAACGCTGGCCCCCATCTCTGAGATAGAAGTGAGGAGTTTTGTCCCAGCTTCAGGAACATTGAGCGCATTGACATGCCCAGTGCAATACTAAAGGAGAGCGGTGTGCCTGAGGTGCAAATCAGACGTTAACTGGGTTACGCTGAAGACGAACAGGGAAGATTTCTTCCAAACCCCATTCCCTGTCAAAGTAAACTCATCAGTTTTTTTTTTTTAATCACATTGCAGTTTGCGGGATCTTGCGGTGCTGACATCGGCTACCAGTTTTCTCATGCAATTAAATATTCCTGCCTGTGTAACCAGGTCGCAGGTTTAGGGAAGGCAATTCAGCCCATCTTAATTCATCTGCTGGGAAGGGCTGCCCGATGTTTCCACACATCTTCAACGCCACGTCATCATTCTCAGCAGGAAGGTGGCACCTTTCAATTTCGGTCCTAAATTCAGAGCCTTTAACCCAATCTCGCAATCTAGTTTAAAGTCATCGTGTGCATTGTCTCCTGCATTCTCTTTAACTATCTCATGAGGTTATCTGAGATAGTCCGAAGACATTGCTTGGTCTTTGCCCCGTAACTAAGGGATTAGAGGTGAGCTTTGAAGATCTTCTGCAGGCTACCTCCAGCACATTTGGTGGGGTGAGGGAGGGGCAGGTTTAATATTTGTTGACGGGTTGTGGGGGTCACTGGCTGGGTCAGCATTTGTTGGCCGTCTCTAGTTGCCCCTTGAGAAGGCAGCAGTCACCTTGTATTATTGCAGCCTGTGTGGTGTAGACGGACCCATATTGCTATCGGAGAGGGAGTTCCAGGATTTTGGCCAAGTACATTTCCAAGTCAGGATGGTGAGTGTCTCGGAGGGGAATGTGTGGGTTGTGGAGACAGGGTGGGATGCTCTTCAGAGGGTCAGTGCAGACTCGATAGGCCAAGCGGCCTCTTTCCACACTATAGATTTCCATTCTAAGAAGTACCGAGATTAGATCTTCTGCTCATCAGCCATGTTATATTTCTACTTAAAAACGTAAAAAATAGGAGCAGGAATGTTTCCTCCAGGTGCTCCAGTTTCTTCCCATAGTCCAAAGATGTGCAGGTTAGGGTGGATTGGCCATGGGAAATTGCCTGTAGTGTTCAGGGATGTGTAGATAAGGTGGGTTTATAGGGGAATGGGTCTGGGTGGGATGCTGTTAGGGTCGGTGTGGACTTGTTGGACTGAAGGGCCTGTTTCCACACTGTAGGGATTCTATGAAAAGGCCATTCGGCCCCTCGAGCCTGTTCCAGCATTCAACGTGACCGTGGCTGATCACCAAGCTCAGTCCCCTGTTCCTGCTTTCATCCCCATATCCTTCGATCGCTTTAGTCCAAAGAACTATATGTAACTTGTATTATTTCTGTAGTCCTACCATTGAGTGTTGGTTAGCTCGGTTGGCTGGAAGGCTGCTTTGTAATGCATGGTGTTACTCAATTCCCACACTGGCTGAGGGACTCACCTTCTCAACTTCTTCCCCTCCATTTGAGGCCCGGTGACCCTCTGGTTAAACCACCACCAGTCATCTCCCTCTAATGTGAGAACAGCCCTATTGTCTGGTAAGACTTTTACCTTAGTCCTTCAATTCTTCCAACTGTATCTCGCTGGAGAAAATAGGCACAGGAGTAGGCCATTCAGCCCTTTGAGCCTGTTCCATCCTTCATTATAATGATGGCTGACCAGGTTCTGAGGAAGGGTCACCAGACCCGAAACGTTAACTCTGTTTTTTGCCCTTCACAGATGTTGCCAGACCTGCTGGACTTTTCCAGCAACTTTGTTTTTGTTCCAGTTTATTGACTTGTTTCTGCCTTTCCTGTATATCCTTTGATCCCTTTATCTCCAGTTGCTAAATCCAAATGCTCTTTGAAACCATACAATGTTTTCACCTTGATTGCTTCCTGTGGCAGAGAATTGCACACTCTGTGGGTGAAGACATTTCTCCTCATCTCAGGCTGAAATGATCCACCCCATATCCTTAAGACTGTGACCCCCTTGGTTCTGAACTTCCCAGTCATCAATAATAATTCCACTAAACGCTGTCTTCTGCTGAGGTGTCACTCAGGAGTTTAAGGACCACTGCGGCTCATCTAGCAATAGATTGCCCCAATTTTCTCTGAGGAAAGGTCATCGGACCTGAAACGTTAACTCTGTTTTTTCCTTCACGGATGCTGCCAGACCTGCTGAGCTTTTCCAGCAACTTCTGTTTTTGTTCCTGATTTACAGCATCCGCAGTTCTTTTGGTTTTCTCTATTCTATGATGGGAATAGATGGGAATATTCTATAGTGGGCATCGCTGACAAAATCAGCATTTCGCTGCACTATAGGAAAGGCGACAGTACATTGGAGAGAGTGCAGAAGCAATTTAATGATTGCAGATAGATTGAGGATATCGGGGCTTGCTCTCCTTGGAGAGCAGAAGGCTAAGAGGAGATCTGATAGAGGTTTTCAAAATCGTGAGAGCACTGGATAGAATGGATGAAGAGATACTGTTCTAAGGCGTAAAGGGAACAAGAATCAAAGGGCATAGATTGAAAGTACTTGCAAAGGCAAGGTGAGAGAATCCCTATAGTGTGGAAGGCAAGCCACTTGGGGCAGCATGGTGGCTCAGCGTTTAGCACTGCTGCCTCACAGCGCCAGGGACCCGTGTTCAATTCCACCCTCAGGTTGCTGTCTGTGTGGATTTTGCACATTCTCCCTATGTCTGCGTGGGTTTCCTCCGGGTGCTCCGGTTTCCTCCCATAGTCCAAAGATATCCAGGTTAGGGTGGATTGGGCATGGGAAATTACCCGTAGTGTCTAGGGATGTGCCGGTTAGGTAGATTAGCTGTGGGAAGTTTAGAGTCGCTGGGGGGTGAATCTGGGTGGGATGCTCTTCAGAGAGTCAGTGTGGACTTGTTGGGCCAAATGGCCTGTTTCCAGGTTGTAGGGATTCTATGATCGTCTACACTGACTCCTGCCCCCACCATGGCTCACCCACCCAGCCTGCACATCTCTGGACACTTTCCCAAGGCCAATCCGCACACCTTTGGGCTGTAGGAGGAAACTAAAGCACCTGGAGGAAATTTACACAGACACAGGGAGAATATGCAAACTCCGCACGGACCTGAGGGTGGAATCGTACCCGGGTCCCTGGCGCTGTGAGGCAGCAGTGCTAACCACTTAGCCACTCTGCCACCTAGTTAGGGTCAGGAATGTAATACCTGGAAAAGTTGAGGGAGCAGGTTCAATGGAGACATTTAAGAGGGACATGTTTTATAGATTGCAGTGGTGTGTAGGGTGGGCAGGAGATTAGCACTGAATAATAGAACTGATGACAGGTCAACTGGCCCCCTCCCGCCCCGTACCAATTTTGAGATTCTGTTGCCTGTCCCTATTGCCCCATGAACTGAGTAGCTTCAAAGGGCAGTCCACCACATCGCTGAGAGTCTGGAGTCACGTGTAGGCCAGACTGCATGAGCATGCCAGATTTCCTTCCCTGACTGGCAGATCTTTACATCAATTGATACCAGGTTTGCAGTCACCATCTCAGGCATTACCCCTGAAATCCAGCAGCCTCTGAACTGGGCCTTTGCCACTCCAGAACTTTTTAAAAAAAAAAAACTTTTTCCCCCTTTATTCATTCACAGGATGAAGGTGTCACTGGCTAAGCAGCATTTATTGCCCAGAATCAACCACATTGCTGTGGGTCTGGAGTCATATGTAGGCCAGACCAGGTAAGGATGGCAGTTTCCTTCCCTGAAGGGCATTAGTGAACCAGATGGGTTTTTCCTGACAATGGATTCCTTGTTAGATTCTTAATTCCAGATTATTTATCAAATTCAAATTCCACTGCCTGCTGTGATGGGATGGGATTTGAACCTGGGCCACTGGAACATTATCTGGGTGTCTGGGATTAATAGTCCACTGATAATACCACAAGGCCATTGCCTCCCCCTGTTTGCCAGAGCATGTGCCAGGGTTACCATGAGAGATTGTGTACAGCAGCAGACACATCTGTGAGGCTGTTGCATCGATATTTTTACTCACTGCCCAGCAACAGAATAAATCTGTTAACCAAAGTGTGCCAGATCCGATCAAAATAATTCCAGCTTAAATAAGCACGTTCTTTCAAGAAAAAAAAGTGCAGACCGAGTGTGGCACCTTGTGACCTAAACAGGAACTTTTACATAAAATTTAAACCAACTCTTCAGTTAGACTGGAGAATGCAGAATTCAAACTTCTCGTTCACAATGGCTTTCAATTCCAAGTTTTATTCATTGAATTTAAATTCCACCAGCTGTCACACTGAGATTTGAATCCATGTCCCTACAGCATTAGACTGAACCCCAGGATTACTAGACTTGTGACCTTAACAGTATGTTACTATGTCCCCTTAAATGGGCTGAATGGCCTTGACCTGTGCTGTAAGGTTCAAAGAATGGAACAAAGTTGATAAGGAGGACTAGAGAACGAAGCATATTTTGTGCCAGTTTCTGTTAAAAGTGAAATTCTGTCTCGTCGTCAGAAAATGTGTTTGGATTTTTAAGAAGCTATTTTAATGTAGACTTGCAGCTTGGGTATTTATTGTTTGTGTGTGTGGTCTGCATTATCTTCATTCATTGCTCTGTGGTGCAGTGTGTTCTGCATCGATCTCTCAGTCTGCCATTCAGATGCTGAGTCTCTTCCAAACACGACCTTGGCAAATGCAAGGAAGCTGCCTTCACTGGCAAACACACCTCTGCAGCTGTGCTTCCCTGCCACAATAGGAGACAGCAAACAGCTGATACTCAATCAATTCTCTCCCCACCTCCCATCTCCACACACACACACACACTTCAAAAAGCAATTTACTGTCTTGACCCATCCTGGCATTCCATTTTTAACCTGTCTCTCTCTTTCTCTCTCTCTCTGTCTCTCTCTCCCCTCTGCCTGTCTGTCTCTCTCTCTCTATCCTGCTTTCCCTGTTGCTCTCTCTGTCTCTGTCTCCCTCTCTCTCTGTCGCTCTCCCTGTGTGTCTCTGTATCTCTCTCTCTCTCTCCCCCCCCTCTTCCCCCCCTCCCCCGTCTGTCTGTCTCTCTCTGTGTCTCTGTCTCTGTCTCTCTATCTCTATCTCCCTATCACTCCCTCTCTCTCTTGCTTTCCCTGTCTCTGCCTCTCTCACGCTCTCTGTCTCTCTCCTGAGCTACTTAGCCTGTGCTAATGTGTGCACTTGTAAGCCATGGAGGGTAAAGCCTACAGAGAGGGAAGGATGAAATTTTGAAGATGTTTGAGTTTTAGTGATGTCAATTTAATGTTGATTTAGTCAGCATTTTACCATTTATACAATTTATTCTGTAATCCAAGATGGTGCTGGAATGTGGCAACATTATCCACTTTTCACTATCTAGGTACAAGTGTCAATATTTTAAATAAATGCCATTTCCTGGCATTTGTGCGAATGTCACTTGTCACTTGTCAGCCCAAGCCTGGATATTGTCCAGATCTTGTTGCATTTGAACATGGACTGCTTCAGTATCTGAGCAGTTGTGAATGGTACTAAACATTGTGCAGTCATCAGTGAACATCCCATTTCTGATCTTCTGATGCAGGGAAGGTCATTGATGAAGCAGCTGAAGATGGTTGGGTCTAGTACACTACCCTGAGGGACTCCTACAGGGACGTGCTGGAGCTGAAATGACCGACCTCCAACAACCACAAACCATCTTTCTTTGTCCCAGG
The DNA here is from genome assembly GCA_024137785.1 of Ginglymostoma cirratum. Taxonomy (NCBI): domain Eukaryota; kingdom Metazoa; phylum Chordata; class Chondrichthyes; order Orectolobiformes; family Ginglymostomatidae; genus Ginglymostoma; species Ginglymostoma cirratum. Next base: position 5,228,771 of record JAHRHZ010000001.1, read on the forward strand.
TATGACTCCACAAAAAGGTGGAAATTAGTTGAAGGTTGATAAAGGCAAAGAGAGGAAGTTTGAGACTGCATTCAGTACTCCAGCTGATGTCTAACAAGTGCCTTAATCTCTCTTAATGTCCCTCTAGTTATTTTGTAAATTAGTTTGAATTTATGATCCTCTTGCTAGAGACAAGAGTTGTTCCTGACTTCATCTTTCAAAACCTTCTCACAACTTTCAAGTTCTTGTGTAGCATAAATTCTAGAATGCATTTGGTGTAATTCTTTGTGAAATAAATGGGATGCAGTAACCAGGGAGAGAGAGCCTATTGCTTGGTGAAAACACACAAACAGACACAAACACACATCTGGCTCTTTGTCTGATTGCAGGAGGAAATTTAATTGCTTTTATGGGTTTAGATGTTCAGCTATTGTTCTCTGTCATATCCCTTTTGCTCAGGGAACAAAGACATGACAGCACGATGATACAGCAGCAGGAGGGCTGCGTGCTCAATAATTCAGGCACGGCCTCAGGAAGAAAAATATGTTCAAGCCGCAGTAGCAGCTGTCTGCAGAGATTACAGAGTCTGAGTATTTTGTGAGGGCAGGACCCCACCCTGTTGTATTCTCTCATATTCACCACCTGCACTCCACACTTCACTGGCAGGAGTTAAAATATTGATGAAATACAGACTCTTGCAGCTCCAACAACACTCCAAGAAGCTTGACACCATCCAGGCCCATCAGCCCACAAGACTGGCACCATATCCGCCCCCTCCCTCACCAATATTGATTGATGGAAGATGTTACCGAGTGGTAAAACGTCCCCTGTGGAGTGATACGACCCAGGTAAAGTCACTGTATTCTTAACCAGGCCATCGTCCCACTCTCTCTTTAGAGGGAGAGATGGATGGTGCTGGTTTAACCTGAGGGTCACGTGCCTCGGAGGAGAGGAGAGGTTGAGATTGGTAACTTCAGCCGGTGCAGGAATCGAACCCATGCTGTTGGCATCAATCTGCATCACAAGCCAAGGAATATAAGGCTTAAGAGCAGGATATTCGGTCCCACGCTGGTATTTATGTTTGGCACGTCCTCCTACTCCACCTCATCTCAGCTCCACCAAAATTCCTTTCTCCCTCATTTTCTTTGCTTCGAATACAATTTGCTTCCTTTGGGAGTGGGTTCCACATTCTTGTCTCAGACTTATGAAGACAAGCATTAGGAGCAGGGTTCGTCCAGTGGGCCTATGACTGAACGGGTTAGATTTGTTTATGGCCAAATTGGCGATCGAGAGGAGAGCCAAAAGTTATCTGAGTAAAATGGGACCTCGACCAAATGGGCCAACGGGTGACAGATGGAGTTTAATTTAGGTAATTTAGACCTTGGAGTGCAGGTTCATAGTTCCTTGAAAGTGGAGTCAGAGGCGGATAGGATAGTCAAGAAGGCATCTGGTACACTTACTTTCATTGGTCAGCGCATTGAGTACAGCAGGTGGGAGGTCATGTTGTGGCTGTACAGGACATTGGTTAGGGTCACTTTTGGAATACTGCGTTCAATTCTGGTCTCCCTGCTATAGAAAGGATGTTGTGAAACTTGAAAGGGTTCAGAAAAGATTTACAAGGATGGAGGGTTGGAGGGTTTGAGCTACAGGGAGAGGCTGAATAGGCTGGGGCTATTTTCCTTGGAGCATTGGAGGCTGAGGGGCTGACCTTTATAGAGGTTTATAAAATCATGAGGGGCATGGATAGGGTGAATAGACAAGGTCTATTCCCAGGGAATGGGAGTCCAGAACTAGAGGGGCATAGGTTTATGGTGAGCGGAGAAAGATTTTAAAGGGACCTAAGGGACAACTTTTTCACGCAGAGGGCGGTGTGTGTATGGAATGAGCTGCCAGAGGAAGTGGTGGAGGCTGGTACAATTACAACATTTAAAAGGCATGTGGCTGGGTATATGAATAGGAAGTGTTTAGAGGAATATGGACCAAATGCTGGCAAATGGGACTAGATTAATTTAGGATAATCTGGTCGGCGTGGACGAGTTGGGCTGGAGGGTCTGTTTCCGTGCTGTGCATCCCGCTGATTTCAGATACAGTGACCTTGACTGAGGAACTGTCTGTCTTCAAACTGTGTCAAGTCCATAGTGTCCCAACGGAGGCTCACACATCCCCGAGACCCATTCAGAAACACATTGACACGGAGATGGACAAACATGGACAACAACATTGTTTTCTTTCTCAGGCATCATTGTACAATTATTGGAATGCGTTTGTCAGGTGCCTCCCCAACCTTGCCCCCAAGAAAAGAGTCTTTTCGAAACAGGGTGGTGGGTGGAAGGGCTAAGGTAGATGGGGAAAATGCAGAGTTTGTTTTTCCTGTATTTATCTGTTGGGTGTGGTCTCAGTAGTCAGCATTTGTTGGCCGTCCCTAATTGCCCCTTGACCTGGGGGGCTTTTTTGGCCATTTGACAGCTCTCTCAGGAGTCAATTGCATTGCTGTAGGTCTGGAGTGGCGTGTAGGGCCAGGCTAGGTAAGGATTTGCCTCCCTAAAAGGGGCATTGGTGAACTGGATTCCAGAAGGTAGGGTCCCCAACGTCTGTGAAGTGATGGGGCAACGTCCCAGGATTAGCCCGTGGGCCGCAGCTTGGGATGGACTCTGTGAAGATTGAGATAGTGAACTGGGAAGAACAGAAGTGGGGTCAACTCACAGTGGGACAGAGCACAAGAGCCAAGAATCCAGGATGTGGGCTTCGAAAGAAACTTGTCAGGTTGGGGAGTGAGGGACAGGGTGGTGTTAGACAGGGTGGGTGGGGTTTACGCTTTGGGGATTGTCATCCTCAACAAAGTGAACCCAACCAAAACAGATAAAAAGAACTGCCAAATTTGTACAAACATCAACATTCACACTGAGTAAAACATTAGAGCCATACCGTCAATTATAGAAGGATCGATCCGATGGTTTATAACCTGCGGGGAATACATTTAATAATAGATCATTGCTGTTTTTGTCTGTCGTTCTAAAGAATTTTGAGCAGCTGTTCATTAAAACTTATGAAGCTTCATCTAAGTGTTTCCATCATAAAATTATAACTCAGAGAGATGAGTTGTAATGTTTGTTTGGTTTTGTATCAGCAGGAAAATGCCTTACTTGCCATTACGTTAAAAGAAATGAGGTTGTAGCCTATTTGCTCTCCTCAGCCCCAATATCCACATGTTCTAGATGAGAGATTATGGTGGCTTGGTGCTTAGCCCTGCTGCCTCATGGCGCCAGGGACCTGGGTTCGATTCCACCCTCAGGTGACTGTCTGTCTGTGTGGGTTTTCTTTGGGTGCTCCGGTTTCCTCCCACAGCCCAAAGATGTACAGCTTCGGGTGGATTGGCCGTGCTAAATTACCCACAGTGTCCAGGGATGTGTGGATTAGCTGGTTTAGCCATAGGGAATGTGGGGTCATGGGGAGACTCACTCTTCAGAGGGTTGGTGTCGACCTGATGGGATGAATGGCCTCTATCTGCACTGTAGGGATTCTATTGTCCATGCACCACCACTGCTCCCCCAAGCTTAAAAGGTTCTGGGTTTGAGTCCCACTTGAGAACTGTGACCCACAATCCAGGCTGACATTCCCAATGGAGGACTGAGAGGGTGCTACACTGTCAGCGATGCTACCTTTCTGACGAAGTATCAAGCCAAGGCTACCTCTGCCCCTCCCAAATGACCCCCTCCTGCTATTTCGAACAGACATTTAGAGTTAAAAGCAGCATAAGGCTATTCGGCTCCTCAAGCCTGATGCCATCATTCAACCAGATCATGGTTGAACGGTTTGTGTTTCAAACTCCACTTTCCTGCTTATCCCAACAACTACTGTCTTCCTGTCGGTCTAGAATCTATCTACCTCTGCCTTAAACAACATTCATTCACCCTCAGATGTCCAGTGCTCCCTGGGGAACAGAGTTCCAAAGACTTAAGACCCTTTTAAGAGAGAAAAAAATCTCACCTCCATGTTAAATGTGTGGCCCTTCTTTTTAAAGTATGTCTCTCCCACAGGGGCTAGTGTCTTTTCAATATCCACTCTGTAATGTCCTCTCAGGATCTTATATATTTCAGTCAAATCACCTCTGATTCTTCTGAACTCCAGTGATTACAGGCACAATATGTCCAACCATCCCTCAAGAAATAATTCCCCCCTTATTCCAGGAATCAAGTAAAGTGAGTCTTCTCCGAAACAAAAACACACACTGCTGGAGAAACTCAGCAGGTCTGGCAGCATCTGTGGCGAGAGAAACAGGGTTAACATTTTGTGTCAGCATGGTGGCTCAGCGGTTAGCACTGCTGCTTCACGGTGCCAGGGACCCGGATTTGATTCCGCCCTCAGGTGTCTGTCTGTGTGGAGTTTGCACATTCTCCCTGTGTCTGTGTGGGTTTCCTCCGAGTGCTCCAGTTTCCTCCCGCAGTCCAAAGATGTGCAGGTTAGGGTGGATTGTCCATAGGAGATGCAGGGTTAGGGGAATAGGATAATGGGTGGATCTGAGTGGAATGCTCTTTGGAGGGTCAGTGTGGACTCGATGGGCTGAATGGCCTGCTTCCACATTTGTAGGGATTCTGTCAGTTCAGTGACCCTCCTCCAGAACTGATAGTAATCAGGGAAAGGTGGTATTCATGTCAAAGTCAGGGGGTGGAAGGGTCTAAGGAATAAGTGGATTGATGGAAATGGATCCCAGAGAAAGAGAGAGAAAGACAGTTGGGGGAATAAAGGAATGAATGATAGTGGGCTAGGGAAGGAGAAAAGCTGCTAATGGGGACTGTTAAGTCAGTTAAAATGGATCGGCTTGGGGTGTGGGGTGGGTGAAGAACAAGGAATGGAAGTGTCCAGATTCTAAAACTTATTGAACTTGATATTGAGTCTAGAGGTCCCCAAGTGGAAAATGAGATGCTGTTCTGCTCTGAACTGCTTCCATTACGATCAGAGCCATAGAGTCATACAACACAGAAACAGACGATTCTGTCCAATCTGTCCATGCTAATCATGTTCCCAAACCAAACTAGTCCTACCTGCCTCCAAACCTTTCCTCATCATATACTTATCCAAATGTCTTTTAAATGTGGTAACTGTACCCGCATCCATCACTCCCTCTGGCAGTTTATTTCCACACACAAACCAGTCTCTGTCTAAAAACGTTGCCTCTTATTGTTCTCCTTCTCTCATCTTAAAAATATGCCCCCTAATTTTGAACTCGCCCACCCTAGGGAGAAGACCCTTGACATTCATCTTATCTAGACCTCTCATGATTTTATAAACCTCTATAAGGTTGCCCCTCAACCTCCTACGGTCCAGTGAAAAAAGCCCCAGCCTTTCCAGTCTGCTTTTGTAACTCAAACCCTCCATTCCCAGCAACATCCTCGTAAATTCTTTTTGAACCCTCTCCAGTTTAATAACATCCTTCCTATCACAGGAGGACCGGAACTGGACACAGTATTCCAGAAGAAGCCTCACCAACGTCTTGTACAACCTTGACATGACGTCCCCAACTCCTATACTCAAAGATCTGAGCAATGATGGCAAGTGTGCTAGATGTCTTTTTAATGCCCCGTCTACCTGTGATGCAACTTTCAAAGGATTATGTACCTGAACCCCTAGGTCCCTCTGTTCTACAACACGACCCAGGGCCCTACCATTTAAGGAGATCCCAACTGTACATGTACCCTAAACGTGGTTTTACCATGGTCTTGTACAAATTACAACAGAAGAACTGAAAAGAGCTTCTCCCTGAAGATGTGGCCAGAAATACCCTGGAGATCCACCATTTTAAAAACTGTCATTATTGCATCGTGGGAGCTTGCTGTGTGCAAGGTTTCTGCATTACCTACATTCCAATAGAAATCCCACTTCAAAAGTACATCAGTGGCTGTACAGTCCTTTGGGACATCCTTAAGCTCCAAGGCTCCAATTAAATGCATGCCTTGTGGTTTTGCTTTTCGATTTTCTGTCAGCTTTGCTCAAAATGTATTTCAACAAAGCATGCACTGGCCTATTGTAGGTTAAATGCAATAGGTCCCCGCTCTAGTGATGCCTGGCTGTGAAGGCACAGGAGATGTGACCATGATTTGAGGGAAGTTTAATATCCTATGTTGTCATTTTGTGCCCATTGGCAGTGGCGCTGAGTTTGACGATGGGCACCCAGGAGTTAAGTGTGGAGCCGTGACGCTATGGAAGGAAATGAGATGCGTCGTGCTGTTATTTTACTGTCAGTAAGTCAGCTCAGTCTTTGGAAAATTCAGTGTGTTTGTTCTTTGTAACGTTGCTCATTAATATTGCATCATGTTCTCTTCGCCTTCCTGGTCTTTATCACGTATAGGAGTCTTTAAATTAGGGCAATCTTTGAAATTTCAGCAACAATGCCAATCTGAGTTTACATAGCGCCTTTCACGTAGTCATCCATCTCAAGCTTCTGAGGGAGCTGGAGAAAATGAATGTCCAAGAGGCTATTTTCCCTTTGTGGGGGCAAGCTTGAATAAGATTCATGAGTGGGCTCATCCTCTCATCTGGACACAGCTTTGGAACATTGAAGTTTAGAATGAGGTTTAGGTTTATTGTTACAGGCAGTCAAGTTACAAAAAAACAGGAAGGCTGTGAGAAGTGTACAATGTCCATAATACTCTGTGCCATCTTGGGTACAAAGTGCCCAGGTGCAAAGCTTAGGAGGAATTTCTCAATCGGCCATTAGCATTTGGAATTTGCTTCAATAGAAAGAGTGGTGAAGGCTGGGTCTTTGAATATAGTCAAGGGTTGATTTAAATATGGTCAATTTTTTTACACGGAGAGTGGTTCACGTATGAAATGAACTTCCAGAGGAAAGTGGTGGATGCAGGTACAATTATAATGTTTAAAAGACATTTGGACAGGTACATGAATAGGACAGGTTTGGAGGGATATGGGCCAAGCGCAGGCAGGTGGGACTAGTTTTGTTTGGGATTATGCTCAGCATGGTCTGGTCGGACTGAAGGGTCTGTTTCCATGCTGTATGGCTCTATGACAAGGGAGTCAAGGGTTATGGAAAATGGGCAGAGATCGCCATCAGATCTTAATGGACGACAGAGTGAGTTTGCAAGGGCCAAATGGTTTGAGCTCCTCCATACATGGGACACGGAATGGGCCAGCATTTAATGCCCTTCCCTAGTTGCCCTTGAGATGGCGATGGTGAGCTGCAATGCAGTTGACTCAACAGCTCTCTGAAACAGCCTCAGAACCCCCTCAGGTCAAGGGCATTTAGGGAATACGTTAGTGAGGCCACATTGGAGCATTGCATGCAGTTCTCGTTGCCCAACTACAGAAAGGACATCATTAAACTGGAAAGAGAGCCGAACAGATTTACTAGGATGCTACCTGGACTGGAAAGTTTTAGATTTCAGGAGAGGTTGGATAGGCTGGGACTTTTTTCACTGGAGCATAGGTGACTGAGGGGTGACCTAATGGAGGTCAATAAAATTAGGAGAAGCACAGATAAGGCAGACAGCCAACAGCTTTTCCCCAGGGTACAGGAGTCTAAAACTAGAGGGCGTAGGTCCAAAGGCCATTAAAAACCTGAATATAAATGCAATCTCCTTGCTTTACATTTGCTAGTGGTGTCCTTCACTAATGTTGGACAAGTCAATGTATCTTGTTCAGGGTCAGCTGCACTTTGGTAAATTTCTCAATCTCCAGATTCATGGCATTAAAACTGCTCAGTTACATTTAATCTATCGATGCTGGGGCTAGTGATTGAAGACTTTGCTGTCAGCATGTCCAATTATTGGGCTTTGCTAGGTTCAAATTAAAAATGTCATCTTGCACCAACACTCCAGAGCTGTGGAGTTGGTACATCTTTCAAAAAGGATTATCTCCTTTTGCTTGTCATTTGTGGGGAGTCCTGGATGCTTCCAGGCTCCCAGGTGACCACATGTGCAGGAAGTGCTCCCAGCTGCCGAAGCCGGAGTCTCCGGGTCTCAGAGCTTGAGAGCCATTGGAAACACTGTGGCACATCTGCGAGGCTGGGAGTTACGTGGATAGCATGTTCAGAGAGGTGGTCACACTGCGCCCCAAGGGATTAGAGCAAAGAAGTGAATGGGTAACCATCAGACGATGCAGAAAAGCAGACAGATAGTCCCCTGGGGTCCTGCTCACCAACCAATATTCCATTTCGGAAGCTGATGAGGATGCTGTTACCTCAGAGGAATGCAGTCAGCGCTAAGCTTCTGGCACCACACGCCGCTTGACTGTATGGAGTGGGGGGGAGGAAGGAGAGCAACAAATAGGGGATTCTTCAGGCAGGGGAGCAGACAGGCATTTCTGTGGCCAAAGACATGACTCCAAGCTGGTGTGTTACCTCCCTGGTGCCAGGGTCAGGGATGTCACTGAACAGCTGCAGGACATCCTGAATGGGGAGGGTGATGAGTTCAAGGTCACGGTACATGACGATACTAACAACGTGGGAAAAGTAAGGAATGAGGTCTTGCACCGAGATTCCAAGGAACAAGGCAGACAATTAAAATGCAGGACCTCAATCTCTGAATTCCTCCTGGCGCCACATGCTAGCGAGCACAGAAACAGGAAAATAGGACAGATAAATGCATGGCCCCAGAATTGGGACAAGAGGGAGGACTTTAGGTTCCTGAATCACTGGGATCGTTTTGGGGGAAGGTGGGACATGTACAAAATGGGACAGTCTGTACCTGAACCACATTGGGTCCAATGTCCTTGCAGGTAGGCTTGCTAGTGCTGTTGGGAGGAATTTGGAATAGTCTGGCAGGGGGACACACAATATTGATGAAAAGACACATATTGCTACAGCAAAGGGAGCAAGTCACAGTGAGTTCAGCTATGTTGAGTATCAAGAAAATAAGGCAAGGCTGGACGGCCTTTACTTTAATGCTAGGAATGTAATAGGTAAGGCTGATGGGTTAACGGCCTGGATTGATACGTGGAAGTATAATATTGTTGCCATCACAGAAACATGGTTGAGGGAAGGGCTGGACTGGAAACTCAACATTCCAGGGCATAGGGTCTTTAGGCGAGACACAGGAAGGTGTAAACAAGGTGGTGGTGTAGCTCTATTAATTAAGGAGTTAATTACTGCAATAAGGAGAGATAATATCTTGGAAGACTCCTCAAATGAGGCTTTGTGGGTGAACTGGATGTTAAGGGGGCAGCTACTTTACTGAAAGTGTATTACAGGCCCTCAAAGAGTCAGTGGGAAATAGAGGAGCAAATATGTAGGCAGTTCACAGAGATATGTAAGACTAATAATCATGTACATTATACTGGGGAATTTCAACTTTCCCAAAATAAATTGGAATAGTCATAGTGTTAAGGGTTTAGAGGGGCGGATTTCTTGAAATGTAGCCGGGTAGATTTTTTGTATCAATATGTCAAAGGCCCAATAAGGGACAAGAAAAAAAGCCGGACAAGTGTTCAATGTGGGATTGGGGGAACATTTAGGTGATACCAACCGCAACACGGTACGGTTCAAATTTGTTCTGGACACAAGAAAACATATGGTATGCAAAAGATGGCTTTGGACTGGGGGAAGGCAGATTTTATTAAAATAAAGCAGGATCTGGCCATAGTAGACTGGAAACAGCTGCTTGTGGATAAATCTACAGTGGGGCAATGGTGGTGGGGGGTGGTGTCATTCAAAAAGGAACTAGGGACAGTACATGTCCAACATGTGTCCTTGACAGGGAAATGTAGGAGCAATAACCTCAGAGAATCCTGGGTGTGGAAGAAGAGTAGGGACTTTAGCGAGTCCAAAGGGAGCAATTCAACTACAGCCTTAGAGGAATAGAAGGAAGTGCAGAAGGGAACATAAGAAAGCAATTCGAAGAGCAAAAAGGGGGAAATGAAAAAGGAACAGGATTAGGGAGAATCCTAATTCTATAAATACATTAAAGGGAAGAGGTTAACCAGGGAAAGAGTAGGACCCATTAGGGACCAAGGTGGGGGCAACCTGGGTGTGAAGCCGCAGGATATTGGTAAGATGTGGAATGGATGCTTCCCTTCAATCTTCACTCTGGAAAAAGAGGATGTAGATACGGAATTCAGGAAAAGGGCCTGTGAGGAACTTGCACAGTTTGACATAGGAAATGGGGAGATATCGGAGGTTCTGTCAGGCTTAAAAACAAATTCCCCAGCCCAGATGAATTGCATCCCAGGCTGCTGTAGGAGGTGAGGCAGGAAATTGCAGGGGCTCTGCCACAAATTTTTAATTCCCCTCTGGCCACTGGAGGACAGCTAATGCGGCTCCATTTTTTAAGAAATGTGGTAGAGATGAACCAGGAAATTACAAATCGGTAGGTTTCACATCAATGGTATGGTAACTAATAGAGACAGTTCTGCGAATTCATACCCACTTGGAAAGGCATGGATAAGTAAGGGATATTGAGCATGGTGTTGTCAGAGGGAGGTCATGCCTAACAAATTTGTTAGAATTCCTTTGCAAATGTGTGGATGAGGGAAGTTCAGTTGATGTAGTTTAGATGGATTTTAGCAAAGTTTTTGACAAGGTCCCATATGGGAGACTGATTGAGAAGGTTAAAGGTTAAATGGAATTGAGGGAAAGTTGGTGAGAAGGGTCACAAACTGACTTAGTAACAGGACACGGAGGGCAGTGGTAGAAGGTGTTTTGAGTCACTGGAAGCTGGTGTCCAGCGGTGTACCACAAGGATCAGTACTGGGACCTTTGTTATTTGTTACATAAATGATATAGAAGAATGTGTGTGTGTGTGCGTGTGGCGGGGGAATGACGCCATAACTGGTAGAGCTGGTCAGATGGGAAGACCAGTGGCAGATGGTATTTAACCTTGATGAGCACAAGGTGATGCACTTTGGGAGAAGAAACAAGATGAGGGAGTATTTAATCAATGGCAGGACACTGGGTGGCTCAGAGGAACAGAGGGATCTTGGGCTAATTATTCACAGATCTCTGAACTTGGCAGAGCACGTGAGTAGGATAGTTAAGAAGGCACATGGGATATTTGCTTTCATCAGTCATGGCATAGAGTATAACAGGGTCAGAGCCAGTCATTTAGATGAAGCAATCATTGCATTGTTACAGAAGGAGGATATTCAGCCCATCACAGCTGCAATAGCATTCTAAGCATTTTGACTTATTGCCAATCTCCTGCCTTTTCCCTTAACCCTGCACACCTATTTAAATAATCAGTCAATGCCCCATTGAATTCCTTAATTGAAATTGTCTCTAACTCACCCAAGTTCTTTTGTATCACCAGCAATATGATCCAGGTGCTGTACCAAGTAATATGGAATGGTCATTGTTATGTAGATTGAGATTTTGTTGGGGGAGATGAGATTCAGTTGAACAGGTTTGGGAAGTGACAGAGAATAAATTCTACAGGTGGACTCCAGCAAAAATCCATTTCTGCTTTCTGAATGCATTCATAACGTCATAGAGTCATACAGCATGGAAGCAGACCCTTCAGCCCAACTCTTCCATGCTGACCAGGTTTCCCAAATTAACTAATCCCATTTGCCTGCGCTTGGCCCACATCCCTCTAAACCGTTCCCATTCATGTACTTGTCCAAATGTCTTTTAAACTTTGTAAGTCTACCTGTATCCACCACTTCCTCTGGTAGTTCATTTCCACAAACGAACCACCCTCTGTGTGAAAAATTTGCCCCTCAGGTCCTTTTTAAGTCTCTCTCCTCTCACCCTAAAATTATGCCGTCTAGTTACGAACTCCCCTAACCACAGGGAAAAGAAACAAAAGCAGAAATTGCTGGAAAAGCTCAGCCGATCTGGCAGCATCTGTGGAGAGAAATCAGAGTTAATGTTTTAGGTCAAGTGACCCTTCCTCAGAACAGAAAAGACATTTGCTATTCACCTTAGCCATGCCCCTCATGATTTGATAGACCTCTACAAGGTCACCCCTCAGCCTCCTACGCTCCAGTGAAAGAAGTCCCAGCCTATTCAGCCTCTCCCTATAACTCAAACCCTCCATTCCTGGTAACGTCCTGGTAAATATTTTCTGCACCCTTTCCAATTTAATAATATCAGGCAATGTGACAAAATAGCGACATCAGTGATTAGCTAGAATTCCAGATATTTTTTAATCAACCAGTTCGATATTGCACACCCCTGGAGTTGGGCTTAAACTAGAATCTCCCATCTCCGAGTAGGGACATTACCAATGCACCACAACGTCCTTTCGTCCTAACTGTAGCTAGATTGGTAGATTTATGTTTTACTGCTGGGGGATAGTAAAAGGGTGACTGAAAATCCCTTTAAAGATTTGCATAATGAGCTCCTGCGGTTAGATTGACATCACTTCCTCTGGTCTGGATATTTAAAAAAAAATCGCTGTAAGATCTCAGGCGCCTTCACTCTTCATCACACAAGGAGAGGACGAAGGTATCATCATTCCCCGCATCTCTTCCATTGACCTGCTCAAAAATCATTCCAAATTCTCCCGTGAATCTTCCAGTTTATTTTATTTTTTTGTAAACTGCCCCTGACACCAAGTCAAAACCAACCCAGCCCCCCCTTAGCCCCTAAAATAAGGTCTATTACTCCCTCAAATGCAAACTCCATTAACACCTCAGTTCAAGATGATTTGCAACGTTTTTTTGGCCTGGATTCTGTTCTGTTCCCAGGGTAAGTTTACAGTGAAAACGAAATTCGTAGTTTGGATGTTTTTCAGTGTTCTCAAATGTTGAAAGAGTTAACTGGACTTGTCCAAAGCGAACGGTTGCTGTGATTCTGTGAGCGTGTTGTTTAATGTTTAGATTTGCACGGCCGTGTGCTCGGCCGGCTAATTTCTAGCAAGCAGGAAATGCGAGCAGTTTCTGTGGAATCGCTCGACCCACTTTCTAAATCCCCCGGCATCCAGAGGCAGAGGAAGAGCGGAGGTCGCTTTCAGTACCCTGGACAGCGGCAAGCGGGTGTCATGGCTCTCGCTGACAATCTCTCCCTCCATTTGCCTTCTCCCTCTCTTTCTCTCTCTCTACCACTCTCTCTCTGCCCCTCTCTCTGTCTCTGATTCTCTTTCTATTTGTGTTGTCTCTATCTGTCTCTCTCTTTGTCTGCCTGTCTGTGTCCCTCTCTGTGTCTGTCTCTCTCCATCTCTGTGTCTCTGTCTCTGTGTCTCTCTCTCTTTCTTCTGCGTGTCACTCTTTTTGTCTGTCTGTATTCTCTGTCTCTCTATCTCTGAGTCTCCGTCTTTTTTTCTGTCTCTCTGACTGTCTCGTTCCTGTCTTTCTTTTTGTCCCCGACACTCTCTTTGTCTCCCTCTGTTTATCTCTCTCTGTCTGTCTCTTTCTCTCTCTTTCTCTGTCCCTCATTCTTCTTGCAATTACTTAACTTCGTCCCTTTTTGCCTCTCTGTCTCTCACTTTCTTTCAGTTTTTTTCTCTCCTGCTCCCTTTCCTCTTCCTCCCCGTCTCCCTCCCCCCATCTCCCTTCCTCCCTTATTTCTCCTCCTCCCTTCTCCCCTCATCCATCCGTCTTTCTCTCCATCAGCTTGCTCTTACTTCCCCATTCCCTGCCTCTGACTGTCTGCCTCCATTTCTCTTTGTTCTAGTGTATTTTTCTGTCTATTTATCCTTCCATATCCCTCTGTCTCCTCTCCAAGTCTCCGTATCTTTCTATCTGTCTATATTTTTCTCTTAATCTCTGTCCTGCTGTTGTCTGCCACCCCTTCTCTATCTCTGTCTATCTTTATTTGTGTACAGTTCCTTTCCTTCTCTTTCTCTCAGGCAGTTAGAGAGAAAATTAAAAAGCATAATACATCGGAAAGGTACAAAGTGTTAACTCTACAATCGCTGGGTGGTGGCTGAGAAAGTAATTCACTGATAGATGATGTCATTTAAGAGTTCAAACGCCCGCCTCATTTCCGTTGCAAAATATTTGTTTTCTTCCCCGCTTATACTGACTGACCATCTGGTGTGTGTGACGATGGTTAAAAACCGTTTCCAGATCTACTTTGGGTTAGACTGAATCTGAACTAGCTGATGTGCATCAGTGAAACTGCAGATGTCCTCATATTGACACATGTGCCCTAAGAACCCCTGTATCTGTAACACAGCTAATGATCCGTCTGCGCAGAACGTAGCAGCAAATGTACCTTTAGTAACTCGAAGCAAGTCTGAGTGAGATCCATGGAGTTGGGAGAGTCTCTCCAGAAGCGAAGTTGACTTGTTGAGGTCTGTTTTGCTCTCTACAAGTGGAGATGTTAAAAATGCCACCTCACATGGAGCTAAAGGAACCAGGGAGGGTAGCATTTTGAATGAGAGGTACTGTTTAGTCATACATAGTGATATGGACAGACCAAACCCCCTCAAAATATATTGAGAAGATAAGCTAGACGCTAACATTCAAAGACAAGTGCCAGGCATTGTATTTGATTGGTCAAACCACCAGATTTGAAGCAAAACACATTTTATGCACTAGACTGAAAATACAACAAAAGAAAGAAGGAATCGGAATAACTAAATGGCAAACTTAATAGAATAATAGATTATTTAACTACTAAACAGTAACATCCCATAAACACACCCTTGGCAAAGGCAAATTCAGTAAAACAGCTTGTCTCACAAGTAAGTCTCCAGTCCAGGAGGAAAAACATCAAGCGAAAACTCTGAGAGAGAAAGTAGCAGAGAGAGATGTACTGCATCTTCAAGACCCCCAGCAACTGAATGGGAATATGAATAGGAAGGTTTTAGAGGGATATGGACCAAATGAGACTAGATTAATTTAGAATCATAGAATCCCTACAGTTTGGAAACAGTCCCTTCGGCCCAACAAGTCCACACCAACCCTCAGAGCATCCCACCCAGACCCATCCTCCATAACCCACCTAATCTACACATCCCAGAACACTACAGGCACTTTAGAATGACCAACCCACCTAGCCTGCACATCTTTGGACTGTGGGAGGAAACCGGAGCACCCGGAAGAAACCCACACAGACACAAGGAGAATGTGCAAACTCCACACAGACCTGAGGGTGGATTTGAACCCGGGTCCCTGGCGCCGTGAGGCAGCGGTGCTAACCATTGAGCCACCGTGCCAGATATCTGGTCGGTATGGTTGATTTGGATTGAAGGGTCTGTTTCCATGCTGTACATCTCTATGACTCGATAACTGCTACTGAAAAACTAAAACAAAAGTCATGAGTCTGTGGGAGTTTGACCACATTCATTCAAGCTACTTCTATTGCCCTGACTCTTTTTTCAAAATCCCCCAAGGCCTCTCAGACTGTTTACTTCGGTGGCTCTGGGTAGATTGATTGGCACCTCTGACGCAACCCTTCTTCATTAAACAAAAAAACCAGGACAAAATACACCTCTCAAAATCCATAGTATGGTCACAATAAACTGGTTTGCATAGTACCCTTTACATAGTTAAAAAGCCCCCAAGGCACGTCACAGGAGAGTTGTGAAACAAAATCTGACATTGGCACTCACAAGGAGATATTGGGGATTGGTTAATAAAAGCAAAGAGGTCAGTTTTAAGGAGGGGAGAGAGAGAGAGAGAGGGAGATAGAGGGGGTGAGGGAGAGAGAAAAACAGAGAGGTCAGGGAAGGAGTTCCAGAGCTTGGGGCCCAAGCTGCTTAAAGGATGGCTGTCAGTGGTGGAGTCATTGCAACTGAAGATACTCAAGGGGCCACAATTGGAGGAGCATAGATATTTTGGAGGGTTGTAAGGCTCGGGGAGATAACAGAGATAGGAAGCGGAGGTGAAAAAGTTGAAAAAAGGACTCCGAACTTTAAAACTAAATAAAGTACAGTGGACGCTGGTGATCTGAAATAAACAAGAATAGAAATCGGTGGAGAAACCCTTTTCCAGAACGCTGGTGACTGGACTCAGAACATTAACTCTTTCTGTCTCCTTAGCTTCTGCCAGACCTGAGTTTCTCCAGCAATTCCTGTTCTTGTTTGATTGAGGTATGCCTTGAGTTTAAAATTCTGAAATAATCTTAAAGTTCAGCAGGAGGCCCTTCAGCCCATCAAGTCTGTACTGCCAAGAATATGCTACAACCAGCACAAGTCCCACTTTCCCACACTTGGCTCATTGCCTTGAATGTTATGACATTTCAAGTGATCATCCAAGTATTTTTTTAAGGTTGTGAGTTTTACTGCTTCAACTATCCTCCCTACAGCATTCCAGACGCCCATTGCGGTCTGGGTGAAAAACATTTTCCCTCAAATCCTCTAAACCCTCTGCCTGTTGCTCTAAAATTATGTCCCCCTTCTTGTTGACCTTAATTGACCCCTTTCAAAAGTCATTGGGGGTGATGGACAAGGTGATGTTCAACAGGACTTGGTTCAAGTTGCAACATGGGCAGCATATAGGTTAGGGTCACTTTTCTAGAAGGTACAACACGGGAGGCTGGCCAGGAATGTGCTGGGATAGTCTAGAGGTTACAAAGAAACAAATGAGAGTTTCAGCAGGCGATAAGCTGAGACAGGGATAGACTCAGACAGTGTTGCGGAGGTGGAAATGAACATCTGATGTTTAATTACGGAATTGTTACAGCACAGGAGACCATTCGGCCCATTGTATCTGCAATTTCATTCTCCCTGTACCCCTGCACGTGTTCGTTTTCAGAGAACATTTTCGAGCACCTCCATTGAATCTGCCAGCATTGCATTCGGTGGCACTGCATTTCATTTCCCAGCCTCTCCTGGTGTGAAAAATGTTTCTTTTCCTCATCTTGCCTTTGCTTCTTTCGTTGATTACTCTAAGCCTGTGACCTCCCCCTCCTCATTCTCAATCCCTTTCGCAATTTCTCCCTGTCCACTCTATAGGTCGTGAGCACCCCCTCAGCGTGGCACTGGGACCATCAACACAGATGAGATGCTTCAGTCTACGTATTGGGTCTTGATCTTACAACTTGCTAAACTCAAGAGGTTGGCCGCTCCAGCCACTGCTGAGACTATCAGAGGTCCAGGTTGGGAGGAGGATGAGTGGGAAGATTTGAGACTGTAGCTTCTACCATCATTGATCTTCCTGCTTTTGATTTTAATCCAGAATTCTGTAATTACAATGTCCATTTACTTAAATGCTTTCTTATCTATTTACAGTGACCTCCCGACCTCCAATATCCGAGCTGCCGAGGGAAGATCAGACGGTAACTGTGGGATTTCTCTTGCCTTGGTTGTAAATCTTGATGTTCAGACTGCCTCCCCTCCCAGCCTGTACTTTTAAGCATGCCCTGACTTCTAACCATTGCCGGCTGAGCCTTCAGCTGTTCGGACCCCAAACTCTGAAATTCCCACCCTAACCCTTTCCCTCTCCTGTTTTAAGGACGATTTTGAAATCAACTTCAAACAAAAACAGAAATCGCTGGAAAAGCAGCATCTGTGGAGGGAAATCAGAGTTTGGATGCAGTGACCCTTCCTCAGAACTGGACCCGAAACATTAATTCTGATTTCTCTTCACAGATGCTGCCAGACCTGCTGAGCTTTTCCAGCGATTTCGGTTTCTGTTTCTGATTCACAGCGTCCGCAGTCCTTTCGGTTTTTAAAATCAGCTTCGCTTGTCCCAATATCTTCTCACATGGCTGTTAGTCAGTTTGGTAAATGCTCCTAAGAAACACCTTACTAAAATGCAGATTTCAGATCCAAACTCTACAATAACTGAAGCAAGCTGCTTTTATGTAGGGCCTAAATGTAGCACAGCGTCCTAAAGTGTATCTCAGGAGTGGTTATCAAGTAATCCCTCAGCGAGGGAGGGTAACAGTTCCCCCTATTTCAGAGTGAGGGGAGTAATCCCCTCTCCTCCCACCCATTCCTCAGGGTTTGAGCTACAAGGAGAAGCTGAATGATTTTTTTTATAACGTGGAAGAGGTTTTAAAATGGAGATATGACTGACAGAGAACAAATAGAGGTGGCTAATTCACCACTGACCTTGTCATATCTAAAACTCTCCTCAAACCTAGCACTATCCCTGTGAGATACAGAAAGGAAGCTCTTCAAAAACTTGGCAGGTCCCGCATCTGTGGAGAGAGGAACCCAGTTAATGTTTCAGTGCAGAGACTCTTCATTTGATAAGAAGTCATTGAACTGACCTGTACCGTTAACTGTTTCTCCCAAGAAGCTTCCTGAGGATTTGAGCTACAGGGAAAGGCCAAATAGCCTGGGACTATATTCCCTGGAGCATCGGAGGCTGAGGGGTGACCTGATAAAAGTTTATAAAATCATGAGGGGTATGGATACAGTGAATAGCCAAGGTCTTTTTGCAGGGGTGGGGAAGTCCAAAACTAGAGGGGCATAGTTTAAGGTGAGAGGGGCAAGAGGGAGAAGATTTAAAAGGGACCTAAGTGGCAAATTTTTCATGCGGAGGGTGGGGCATGTATGGAACGAGCTGCCAGAGGAAGTGGTGGAGGCTGGTACAATTGCAACATTTAAAAGGCATCTGGATGGATACATGAATATGAAGGGTTTGGGGGATATGGGCCAAATGCTGGCAAATGGGACTAGATTAATTTAGGATAATCTGGTCGGGATGGACAAGTTGCACCAAAGGGTCTGTTTCCATACTGTACAACTCTATGACTCTATGACCTGCACTGCCAGTGTTTTTTCTCCGCTGTAGTGACATCGCTGTGGGCTGTGACCTAGACCCACCTTTTGCGAGAACATTCAAGGGAACAGTGATAGTACATGAGGCTGAGGACCTTATAAAATTTGGACATAAGCCATTTGACCTGTAACAGTACTTCGTTGGGTCATGGCTGATTTGTGTGTTCCAACTCCCCGTCTCCTTCCATTCCCCATAATTGCTCAATTTCCAGTCTTGGTCTCAGATATATTCAGTGGTGGTGTATCCACAGTTCCCTGACAATTCACAGTCTTCTGAATTTTTTAAAAAATTCATTTATGGGACAAGGGCATCACTGGCCAGGCAGCATTTATTGCCCATCCCTAATTGCCCAGAGGGCAGTTAAGAGTCAACCACATTGCTGTGGGCCTGGAGTCACATGTACGCCAGACCAGGTAAGGATAGCAGTTTCCTTCCCTAAAGGACATTAGTGAACCAGATGGATTTCTCTGACAATCAACAATGGATTCATGGTCATCATTAGATTCTTGATTCCAGATATTTTATTGAATTCAAATTCCACCATCTGCCACGGCAGGATTTGAATCTGGGTCCCCAGAACATTATCTGAGTCCCTGGATTAAGAGTCCAGCGATAATACCACTAGCCATCGCCTCCCCCTTTTCCTTGTCTCAGCTCATATAAACCCTACAGTGTGAAAGCAGGCCATTCACCCCATTGTATCCACACTGACCCTCTGAAGAGCATCCCACCCAGACCCACCCCCCCAACTCTACATTTCCCATGGCTAACCCACCTAGCCTGCATATCCCTGGATGCTACCGGGAAATTTAGCACAGTCAATCCATCTAACCTGCACATCTTTGGACTGTGGGAGGAAACCGGAGCACCTGGAGGAAACCAACACAGAAACGAGGAGAATGTGCAAACTCCGCACAGTTGCCTGAGGGTGGGATCGAACCCGGGTCCCTGGTGCCCTGAGGCCACAGTGCTAACCACTGAGCCATTGTGCCGTCCGTGAGTTCTAAATGATCAGCCCGTAATCCTATGTCCCCTTGTTCTAGATTCCTGGGGTGTTGTGTCCTATAAAACCATAACAGATAGGAACAGGAGTAGGCCATTCGGCCCCTCGAGCCTGCTCTGTTATGTAATAGGATCATGGCTGCTCCAACTTTCCTCACGTCCACTTTCCCGCCCTGTCCCTTAACCCTTGATTCCCCATTTAGTCAAGAATCTATCTATTCTTTCAGTATTCACGTGGTCAAGCACATTCAGAATCTTTTTATGGTAGAATGAGATCTCCTTTCATTCTCTAAACCGCAGAAGATCTGGACTCAATTTCCTCAACAGCTCATCACAGGCCAACCCTTTCATTCCAAACACCAATCTAGCGAACCTTTGCTGTACTCCCTCCAGCACAAGTAAATCCTTCCCTCAAAACAGAGACCAAAACTTTGCGCACTGTTCCAGTCTCCCAAAGCCCTGGGAAAGGGTTTTTGGATTAGGGTTTATTTAGGATTTTGGGAGAAGTTGGTGAGATATTGGTTGAGAGATTTGCTGGTGACGAAGTCTAGGACAAGGGCATCACAGCCCAAACATCACAGCAAGATCATTCAGGAGAGAAAGTAAGAAAACATTTCTTTGGCAATAGAGTGGGAATCTCTTGGCACATTATTTGTAAAGTACTAGGAACTAAGTGCTTGTGAAGATGTTTTCTGGGGACCACATTTCACTATCACACTGCAGTCATAGAGTTATAGAGCACAGAAACAGACCTTTCAGTCCATCCAGGCCATACCAACTATAATCCCAAACTAAACTAGTCCCACCTGCCTGGCCCTGGCCCATATCCCTCCAAACCTCCTACTCATGTACTTATCCAAATGTATCATAGAATCCCTACAGTGTCAGAACAGGCCCTTTGGCCCAGCAAGTCCACACCAACCCTCAGAGCATCCCACCCAGACCCATCCCCCTAATCTAGGCATCCCTGAACACTATGGGCAACTTAGCATGCCAATCCACCCTAACTTGCATATCTTTTGGACTGCGGGAGGAAACCGGAGCACCCAGAAAACCCATGCAGACACAGGGAGAATGTACAAGCTCCACACAGACAGTTGCCCGAGGGTGGAATTGAACCAGGGTCCCTGGTGCTGTGAGACAACAGTGCTAACCACTGAGCCACCGTGCCACTCCCAATGTCTTTCAAACGCTGTAAATGAACCCGCATCCATCACTTCTTCAGGGAGTTCATTCCACGCACAAACCACTCTCTATGTTAAAAAAAAATTACCCCTCATATCGTCTTTAAATCTCTCTCCTCTCACCTTAAAAATGTGTCCCCTCGTCTTGAAATAACCCATCCTAGGGAAAAGACACCTACCATTAACTCTATCTATACCCCTCATGATTTTATAAACTTCCATAAGGTCTCCTCTCAACTCCTACGCTGCAGTGAAGAAAAAGTCCCAGCCTTTCTTCATAACTCAAACCTTCTTTTTGCAGCAACATCCTGGTAAATCTTTTCTGAACCCGCTCCAGCTTAATAATAGCCTTCCTATAACTATCCTGTGTGACAGTAGCAGTGTGTCAGTCTACCAGCCACATGGAGTACAGCAAGAAACACACTCCATCAAGGTCCAACATTTTAAGCCTAAAAAAAGTTATTTCCAACTAACCAGAAGATGTCACACTCTCCAAAAGCAAAATCAATGGATGTTACCTCAATTAACCTTCTAAACCTGAATTAATAGATGTTTGCAAAACAAGTTATGAAGCAAAGGTGGGTAAATTGACCCTAAGCACTGCTGTGAACAGATTGAGTTGCAGACCAGCTTTGAGGGGCTGAATGGCCCCCTGCACTTCCTGGTTGATGTGATTCAAATGGCTCTGTGTATCTTTGTCTCCCTCTGCAGGTGACCAGGTGTATTGCTGAAGCAATTTCGGATACACTTTCCAAACCTGACCCCTTGCCAGTCAGCAGCAAATGCAAAAAGATCCTCAAAGAAGGTTGAACTGCCTCCGATACATTCTTCCTGTTTCTTTGCCTTTACTTTTCTCTCCACAAGTTTTTTCTTTACTGAATATGATGACTTGTTTCTTCTAAGATACCAAAATTCCTTCTCTCTGATGGTATCCTATATCGGTCTCTCGCCTTGTGTACTGTTTCTGTAGCTTTGATTCTTTTGCGTTCTGAATCTTGCTGTTTACAGCTCTCCCTCTCTGTTACAAGTTCATTCTCTGTTTCCATCTGTTTCTCTCCTCTCTCCTTGTTTCTCTGTGTCTATCTAGCTTTCATTTTCTGACTCTCTTTCTCTCCCACTGTCTCCATCAGTAATTTTCTGTCTTCTAATTCCCCATTTCTCTCTCTGTCTTGCCAGCTCTCTTTATCACCCTCTTTCTGTCTCTGATTTTTCTTTTTCTGTCTGCCCCTTTTTCTCCATTTTTCTCTCTCTCTTTCTCAGAGTCTCTCCAAATTCCTTTCCATCTCCCTCTGTCTCTCTGTGACCCTCTGTATTCTCTCTTCCTCCATCTCACATTGTCTCTGACTCTTTCCAACTCTCTTTCTTTTGGTCTCTCTCTTTAACTGTGTCTGTTTCTTTCCTTGCTTGTCTATCTCTCTCTGAATCTCTCTATATTCTCTCTTCCTTTCTGTATTCTATCTCTCTCTCTCTGATTCTTTCTATGTGCCTTTGCACTGGTTTCACTTCATTCTCATTTAATTTTTGACTATATTTTTATGATTTGCCTGAACACTTGTCAGTTCTGTTTGTTTCCATGTGTCCTTTGGATACAAACTTGTTCTGAGTAACTCTGACCTTTAATGTTCTCTGGTAGATGAAAGGATTCTGGCCATGGTGCGTCATCAAAACCTTCTGAAAGAGTTGGAAGAACTGACACATCTCGGTACGGTGACTTTAATGACTGTTCACTGTTTAGAATAAAGATTACAGGGTGGATTGGAATAATGTCTTTGGCCTGACAATTTAATTTGCAGGTCATTAACTAAAAGCAAGTATTCAATCATCAGTTACAGATTTGCACTGTTGAATCAAATTCCAAGCATATCAAGTCTCAAAAAGAACAACCGTTGACCCTGCATGAGAAGAGGCTAATGAGTACTGCTCTAATATTCTTGCATCTGTCCTGATGAACGCGAGAAGAAAAACTCTCTCTCTGTCTCTTTCTGCCTGACTTTATCTCTCACTGTCAGTATCTCTCTGTCATGTCTCTCTATCCTTATTAATCTGTTTCTCTCGATCAGCCTATCTTTCTGTCTATGTCTACGCTTCAGGCTCTCACTGTCCCTCCATCTCTTTCTGCCTGTTTCTCTCTTATCTCTCAAACTAAAATAGAAATTGCTGGAAAAGATCAGCAGGTCTGGCAGTATCTGTGGAGAGAAATCGGAGTTAATGTTTCAGGTCCTGATAAGGTTATGAGGAAGGGTCACTTGGCCTGAAACCTTAGCTCTGATTTCTTTTCACAGATGCTGCCAGACATGCTGAGCTTTTCCAGCAATTTCTATTTTTGTTTCTCATTTACAGCATCTGCAGTTCTTTCGGTTTCTCTCTCTCTCTCTCTCTCTCTCTCTCTCTCGCTTGCACCATCTTTCTATTGGTCTCTTTCTGCCTCTCTCTCTCTTTCTGTCTCTGTCTGTTTATCTGCCTCACTATCTCTCTGTCAGCCTCTGGGTCTTTCTTGTCTCTTGTCAGTCTCTGTTCCTTTGTCTGTTTTCCTCCTCTCTGTCAGTCTGCCTCTCTTTGTTTGACTCTATTTTTCTGTCTCTGTGTCTCTACCAGTTACTGTCTCTCTCCATGGCTCTGTGTCTATTTTTTTAATATTCTGTATGTCTCCTGTCTGCCTCTCTAACTCTTTATTTCTTTCCCTGTGTCTGCATCTTTGTCAATCCGTCTTCCTGTCCCCTTCTCTGTTTCTCTCCTTGTTTCTCTCTGTCTCTGTCTGTCAGGTGCTGTCAATCTTTTCAAAAGTCTTACACTTGAGGCTTCAGTTACACCATAAAACATGATCCTGGTCCCAATCGATTAACAGTCTGAACATGACTCAGCAATGACAAATGCTCTCTAACTGACCTTGAGATGGACAGTCCAAGAGCAAATGATCAGATTTGTTGAATTTACTTTCACAACTCCCCTTGAGGGGAACTGAACTCTGTGTTGCTAATTTCAAACCATATCTACTAGACCAATAAACCTGTATCAATTCTTTGAAACATGGGACCCTTGAATCTTTAATTCTACCCATTAACAACTCTAATAAAAAATCTGCCATATTGAATGTTCTTCAACTCTTAATTCCCTCCACCCACAGGGGAGACCAGAGAAAGCTCAACTGAGAGAAATGATAAGAAATGGAACTACATGGAGGAAGAAAGTGTTGAATCGAACGAACGGGAAGACATGAAGAAGCAATACATGTTGGATAAGAAGACGTCAGGTGCTGAGATCAGAGATGATATCAGTCACCGAGGAAGAGCCAATTCTAAGAAGGATGTCCCTTTAAAAAGAGAGGAAGACCTGGGGAAATATGAAGGAAGTGAAGAAGAACTGAGGGAGCAGCATGATTATAAAGTGGTGAATGGCGAAGATGACACCAAACTAGTCCTCCACGAAAGCGAGGAAGAACTGAGTGATGACGAAAAGAGGAGTCCCGATAGGAGACACCGAGTGTCCTCTGAAGAAGAGGATTCGCTATCCAAAGAAGATGAGCAGGAGGACCGCGAGGTCCTCAAGATAGACGAACTGATCGAGAAGATTGCCAGGGAGGAACTGGAAGATGAAGATGACAAGCAAGCCGAAGAGAAGAAGCATCACACCAAAGAGTATGGCTCCAAGAAAAGAAGTAAGGAAGCTCCAGGCCATGTTAAGAAGCGAGTTGAAGAGAATGCCAGCGATGAAGAAACTGATCAGTTTGAAACTGAGGAAAAGGGAGTCAAGGTCTTTGATTCCAAGAGCCATATGCATGAGTCTGATGACAAGCGTTCCCTTGAGAAGAAATCGCAGGATAAAAAGAGACACCACTTTCAGGAAGAAGGTGTGGGTTTGAAGAGACAAGATGATGAGCTTGAGTACCTGGAGGAGAGGCATCATGATATTGAAAACAACAAAGAAGAAGAGGAGGAGGAGGAGGAGGAGGAGGAGAAGGAGGAGAGGAGGCAACTACCGTATGAGGTTAGTATCGAATTTTGTTCCTTTCTCCTAAATATCAAGGTGAGTGAGAAAGTTACTGTCTTTTTCAATGTGACTTTTCATTCCTCACGGGCTAAATAGGTCCTTGCAATTCAAAGTGACTCTGTAACATTGTTGGTTAATGCCCACACTGTCACTGACAGCCCATGTTACACTAGGCCTGCATTGCAGTGAAAATCATTGGAACAAGAGGAGGCCATTCAGCCCCTCTAATATTCAGTTAAATCACGGCTGATCTGTATCCTAACACCAGCCACCCACCCCAATTCGTTAATGCTTAATACTTTTGACCATAAAAAACCTATCAATCCCAGTTTTTTTTAAAAAAAATTTCAATTTACCTCCAAGTCTCCAGATTCTCTACCACTCTCTGCCCCTTTGTATGATGCAGTGATTCCTTACATCAGTGCCCAAAGATTCTGGCTCAAATTTAAAGGTGAGACCTCTCTTTGTTCTTCTCTCTTTCAGCCACAGGGGGCACTGTCTAGCGTCATAGAGTCGTACAGCATGGAAACAGACCCTTCAGTCCAACTCTTCCATGCCGACCAGGTTTCCCAAACTAAATTAGTCCCATTTGCCTGTGTTTGGCCCATACCCCTCGAAACCTTTCCTATTCATGCCCCTGTCCAAATGCCTTTTAAACGTTGTAACTGTGCCCGCATCTACCACTTCCTCTGGCAGTCTATTCCACATACCAACCCTGTGTGAAAATGTTGCCCCTTCAGGTCCCTTTTTAAATCTTTCCCCCTCTCACCATAAACCTACGCCCTCTAGTTTTGAACTCCTCCACCCTAGGGAAAAGGCCTTGGCTATTCACCATATCTATGCCCCTCGTGATTTTATCAGCCTCTGTAACGTCACCCTTCAACCTCCCATGTTCCAGGGAAAAAGGGTCCCAGCCTATCCAACCTCTTCTCATAACTTGAACCCACCAATCCTAGTAAATGTTTTCTGCACCCTTTCCAATTTAATTATATCCTTCCTATAGCAGGGTGACAAGAACTGTACACAGTATTCCAAAAGAGGCCTCATCAATGCCTTGCGCAGTCCATCCCTCTCTTGCTATAGAGTATCAACTCTTCAGTGTTCTTCAACTCTTTCATTGTATCCCTCCTTAAACCTCATTCAAGGAATTGGAAGCTGTGTCTGTTCGATCCAACCCTATCAGGTAAATCTTTCAGTCCCCATATTGCATTATCATAGAATTCCTACAGTGTGGAAACAGGCCATTCGGACCAACAAGTTCACACCTCCCCTCCGAAGAGCGTCCCACCCAGACCCATTCCCCTACCCCTGCATTTCCCATGTCTGACCCACCTAACCCAAACATCCCCAGACACAATGGGGGTAATTTAGCACGGCCAATCCACCCTAACCTGCGCATCTTTGGACTGTGGGAGGAAACCGGAGCACCCGGAGGAAACCCACGCAGACACGGGGAGAATGTGCAAACTCCACACAGACAGTCGCCCGAGGGTGGAATCGAACCCGGGTCCCTGGCACCGTGAGACACCGTGCCACCCAAAAAAAAAAAGCAAAATTTACTCAAGGTTTTATTCAGGGTATGGGTGAAGGATTGGCAAACAGACTGGATTAAGAGATAAATGAGTGACTCTTTCAATGTTCACAGGCTGTGACTAGTGAGTTACCACAAGGATCAGTGTCTGGGCCACAGGCCAAACAGGAAACAACAGCGACGCGAGTGCACATACCATGCTAACAAATCATAATATGCCATTCGGCTCATAAACCTCCTCCTATCATACTATCTCACGCTATCAGCATATTTTGTTCTCTCCATAAGATGTAGGAGCCAAAGTATGCCATTCAGCCCATTGAATCCACTCTGCCATTCGTGAGACCTTGGCTGATCTGTTAATTTTCAGTGCCTTTCCTGCATTTTCCGTTAACTCTTGATTCCTTTACTGATTAAAAATCTATCATACCTTAGAATATACTTAATGACCAGCCTCAAATGCCCTCTGCATTAAGGAATTTCACCCTCATCCTTTTCTTAAAGTTACAACTCTTTACCCTCTGGTCCCACGCTATCCCACAAGGGGAAACAAACTCTCCACACCCAGCCTGTCAAATCCCCTCAGAATCTTGCACGTCTCATTAAGGTCACCTCTCATTCTCCTCTCGTGGGTATTATCTACTTTCCCCTTGAATGCACCAACGCTGTTCACCCTGCCCACTCCCTGTGGTAGTGAGTTCCACATAATTCTTCTGAAATGTTGAAACAGGTTCCCAATTGCCCCCTCTCTTTCTCCCACCAATTGAGCGAAGTTACTCTCTGAGACCATCCCAATCGGCATCTGACCCTCTACATGCACTTCAGACCAGCACCATTGCTGCGAATGAGGGGCATTCCTGAAGTGTAAAGCGGCACCGTTCAGAAAGGTTCTGCCTTTACATACCATCCTTCACATCCTCCTAAAGTACTCTCGCAGCCAATAAAGCAAGTCACTGTTGCAAAGTGGCAGCAGTCAGTTTACACATAGCAAGCCCCCGTGAATAGCTGTGGGGTAGTGACCCAAAGATGTGAGTGAGCAGTAAATGTTGGGTCAGGTATATTTACCCCGCTCTTCATCAACTTAGTAGGTTCACCCACTTTTCCCTGAGAGTACGGACAATCCTCAGTTTGACATCCCTTTTGAAGGGGGGAAAGCGGTGATGTCACTAGAGATCCAGGCTGATGCCTCTGGGTCGATGGGTTCGAATCCAACCACAGCATCTGATGGAATCTTAAACTCCATCCGTAAATCCGGAATTAGGAGCTAGTCTTGGTCATCAAAACCATCACCAGTTGTTGTCCACACCCATTTGATGTGCCTTTTAGGGCAGGGAAATCTACCCCCATCTGGGTCTACATGTGCCTTCAGACAGGGCTGGGCTCCCCCCCCAAATAACTGAATGCAGCAGTCAGTTCAAGGGGCAATTGGGGATGTGTAACAAATGTTAGCAACATCGATGTTGGCGCCCACATAAAATCCTTATATTGCAGAAAGAGGCCATTTGGCCCATTGAGTCAGCACTGACCTCCGAAGAGCATCCCACCCAAACCCAGCTCCCTACCCTAACCCCACTGGCTAATCTACTTAACATTCACATCCCTGAACGCCAAGGGCAATTTCAGGCAGAACATACAAACGTCACACCCGAGGCGGGAATCGAACCTCGATCCCCGGTGCTGTGATGCAGCAGTGCTGATCACTGAGCCACCGTACCAAAAGGCAACATTCCCTCTGACTATCAGTCCTGAATATTTTTAAGCTGTGGTCTCTGAGTGGGACCTGAACCCATAACCTCTTGAGTCACCAGCAAGAATTCTATGATCCCTGGGAAGTTTGTTACTCCTGTGAACTTTTGATGAGAAACTAATTGAAGGAGTGTGGCTTGTGGCCAAGGAACTACTCTAAATCCAATTGTACTCCAGCTGCATCACAATCCCTGGCTCTCGTCCTTCCAAATCTATCGAACAACTTTTTGCATAACTGAGTCATTATGCTTAAAGAAGTGAGCTTCTCAGCATTGTGGATGCTTTGAGCTTACAGTTAATCCCTCACCATTCACATCTTTCCTATCCACTCTCTGGCAAGATGCGTGTTTGCCGGAGGGAAGTGTTTGATATGTCCCGGCTGAGTGAGGTTTTGGATTAAGTGCAAACGAATGATAAGAGTGCGGCAGATGCACAACAGCTCCTTGTAGGTTTCAGGGAAGACAGGCCTGATGCTTGTTAATTACACTCCCTGGGAATGGAAGACGGGTGGTCAATATTACTGAACGTACTGGTGGAGGAGGGCATGTTAAAAATAATCAAACCAAGGAAGCCAACAACTGGTAACTTTATGTGGCACCAGCTAGTTTAACATTTGCTGCTCATTCCTAATTGCCCCTCGAAGGTTATGGTGAGCTGCCTTCTTGAACCGCTGCAGTCCACGTGCTGTGGGTTGACCCACAATGTCCTGAGGGAGGGAATTCCAGGATTTTGACCCAGCAAGAGTGAAGGAACGGCAATTTCAAGTCAGGATGGTGAGGGGCTTGGAGGGGGATTTGCAAGGGGGGTGGTGTTCCCATGTTTCCGCTGCCCTTGTCCATCCAGACGGTCATGGGTTTGCAAGTGGAGCCTTGGTGAGTTGCTGCAGTGCATCTTCTGGATAGCCACAGCAATGTGTACAATGTGCAAGGGTGCTGGACGCAGTAAGTGTTGAAAGTGGGTGTCAATCAATCAGGTATGGGGCTGGATGAACACAGCAGGCCAAGCAGCATCATAGGAGCAGGAAAGCTTGACGTTTCGGGCCTAGACCCTTCATCAATCAAGGCTACTTTTTCCTGGATGGTGTCGATCTTCTTGAGTGTTGTTGGGGCTGCACTCATCCAGGCAAGCGGGGAGTATTCCATCATACTCCTGACTTGTGCCTTGTAGACAGGCTTTGGGGAGTCAGGGGGTGAGTTACTCGCTGCAGAATTCCAAGTCTCTGACCTGCCCTTGTAGCCACAGGCTGGGTCCAGAGCAGGTTCTGGCCTAAATTAAGAGAAATGTCATTTAACATTGAGAAACAGCTGATCATCAGCACAGTGCAGTGTTGATGTGAGTGGATGGCAGAGTGGTAATGTCACTAGATGAGTAATCCAAATGTCACCATTATTAAGCTGGAGAGGGCTCAGAAGAGATTTACCAGGCTGTCGCCGGGTATAGAAAGTTTGAGTTATAAAGAGAGGCTGGAACGTGGGAGGTTGAGAGGTGATCTTATAGAAGCTAATAAAATCATGAGGGCTATAGATAGAGTTAGTGGCAGTTGCTTTTCCCTAGGATGGAGGATTTCAAGACACGTTTTTAAGGTGAGAGGAGAGAGATTTACAACAAACATGAGGGGCAATTTTTTTGGATGGTTCACATGTGGAATGAACTTCCTGAGGAAGTGGAGGATGTGGGTACAGTTACAATGTTTAAAAGGCATTTGGATATGGGCCAGGAGCGGGCAGGTGGGACTACGTTAGTTTGGGTTTATGTTCAGCAATAACTGGTTGGACTGAAAGGTCTGTTTCCATGCTGTATGACTCTACGACCAATGGTGAAATTTGAACTCAATGAAAACCTGGAATAGATGCTGACTGTGGAAGGTGGAGCATGTATGGAATGAGCTGCCAGAGGAAGTGGTGGAGGCTGGTACAATTACAATGTTTAAAAGGCATCTGGATGGGTACATGAATAGGAAGGGTTTAGAGGGATATGGGCCAAATGCTGGCAAATGGGACTAGATTTATTTAGGATATCTGGTCGGCATGAATGAGTTGGACCGAAGGGTCTGTTTCCGAGCTGTACACCTCTATGCTTCCCAGGCGGTAAAATACCTTTTGAAACGTATTCCCCGTTGTAATCAAGAGGAAACACTGAACTTAAAGATTTCAAAAATGAGCAAAAGACGTTCTCCTCCAGGTCTTGAGGCTAATTGTTGTCCCTGCATCAATTTCAACATTGTGGTCACGTTCCTGTTTGTGGGAGCTTGCTGTGCACAAATTGACTGCTGCATTCCCCTCCACCAGAACCACCTCCCCACTCCCATCGCCTCCCCTGTTAGAGCAGTGGCTCCCAGAGTACACCGGCGGCTGCAAATCGCTGAGATTGGGCGAGAGGTGCTATAGCAATGCAGGGCTTTCTGTTTGCTTTGGATTTGCCATGGTAACTGCTCTTTTCTTTCAGCCCTCCGTCCAGCAGCACAGGCTAAGGAACCTCGTAACGATCGAGAAGGAGCTGAAGAGCATTGCCGAGAAGCTGAGGGATATCCGGAAAGGTTAAGGTGCTTTCGCAAGAGTTGAGCTTCCTCTCCTTCTCAGTCATGTGTTTCATTGGTCAACGTTCTCTTCCTGTATCTCAGCGGCAATGTACTGTTATCGTCTCAAGGCTTGAAGCTGCATGGTGGGGTGCAGTGGTGCATGGTGCAGTGAAACAGCCTTTGTTACTTGTTTACATTGGCAATGTCACCCACTCATGAAAGGGGTTGGATTTGGAAGAGGGAGAAATTAAATTTAAAAGCCGCTCCTAGAGTCACCAGGTAAGGACTCCAGATTTCCTTCTCTGGAGGACATTAGTGACCCAGATTGGTCATCTGTAGTCCAGATTTTTGCTTTTACTTGAATTCAAATTCCACCATCTGCCATGGTAGGGTTCAAACCCAGGTCCCCAAAAACATTACTGGGGTCTCTAGATTAATAGTCTAGTGATAATGCAGATTTACAGATGTTCTGCCCTAGAGGGGAATATGGCACAGGCCCAAAGCAAATGGAGAATTGTCCTGGGAGGAGAGATGGCGTAAACCTACCTGTCGTCTCTGGGGTTGAGAGGAAGGAGAGGCAATTGCTTTGGAATGGGTGGGATACTGGTATCAGGCAGGCGACTGGCGCTAACTGATGGTGCTCACGATGGGCTCAATGGCCTCTTTCTGCGCCGTAAAAATGCTGTGATTCTGAGAGGGCACAGTCTTCCGACAGAGAATTTGCCCTGATTGTAGGGTCTAGAGCTGGAGTGGGGAAGCATTTTGGACTGAGTTGAGGAGAAAACTCTTCACCAGGACTGCAAGAGAGTCTTTGGAATTCTCTGAACAGTGGGTGCTCAGTCATCGAGGAGGTTTGGAAGCGGACTTTGATTCTTGGACATCGAGGCAGCGAAGCGTGCCAATGTTGGCCAAAATCTTGTTGGATGGAGGGATAGCATGGGGGGGGTGGGGGTGCCAAATGGTCTGTTCCCGCTCCTTCTGTTGTACAGCTGAGAACATCATTAAATGAGAGATAATAGGTACTGCAGATGCTGGAGAATCCGAGATGAAGGGTCTAGGCCCGAAACGGCAACCTTTCCTGCTCCTGTGATGCTGCTTGGCCTGCTGTGTTCATCCAGCTCCACACCTTGTTAACATCATTAACTAAGTTTGGCTTTTCTCTTATCTGATCCTGCTGACAATCCCCTTTAAATCATATTCCTTGCTGACCCACTGTCTTGACATTGGAACCAATTGGTCTTCCACCTACCGAGATGATTATATTTAAATTAGAGGAAGATGTAGCCAGATACCCCCTCAATCGTAACGTTAAGGGACAATGGGGTGGATTGTACAATTCATTCTGTTGTCAGCGTGGCCTCATCAGTCTTGATCTCATGAAAGATGTTGCCTTGACAACAGAATGACAAGCCTTCTAAATAAGAAAGACCACAAATTGATACAAGCATAAAAATGTCAAGCATCTGATGTGAGTGGGGATTGATGGGTGATTCTAGGAGAGGTCAGAGCTGAAGGGTGAAGTGCCGTGGGAAAGTGAGGAAGACAGGAAGCTCTAGTGGGCAGAACTTTGACCTTTCAGTCTGGGAGGAATTTGGGCTTTTGCCCAGGAAAAGGATGTCAAGGCAAGATGGGGTTGGGGGTTGGGGGTTGGGGGTTGGAGGTTGGGGGGGAGGGGGTCGAAACAGCTCAAGCTATCCCGAAGTAGTCATGATTACAGAGAAAAACTCAAAAACCACTCGCTCGTTCTGAAGAGGCAGATTGAAAGATGAATTTGGAAACGTTATGTTTGGAACAACCAGCTGGTATGCTGTCTGTAATGAGTGGAATATAAATTACAAATCCTGATTGCCAGGAAACTGGATTATTGACCACTTTCCCCTAACCCCTACTTTTATCGAGTAGGTGTAGATGGGATGTTTCCTTGGTTGGGAAGGAGGAGGTGTCTAGAACAAACAGGGATACAGCTGGGATAAGGGGGTCAGCCATTTTGGATTCACAGGAGGAGGAATTTCTTCCCTCAGAGGGAGGTGGATCTTTGGAATTATAGAGAGCACAGTCATTGAGCAGGTTCAAGAGAGAAATCTCAATGGCTGGATATTGAGGGGTGTGGGTATGTATCTTGTAGGGTCAATGGGCCAAATGGTCCACTTCTTCTACTTCACGTTTCTACAGGAAAACTAGAGGGTATTAGCTCATGTTGGATAGCAGACCAGGTTTGAGGGTGCTGGGCTGAATGGCCTCCTCCTGGTTCTATTTCCTACGACCTCCTATTGGGCAAGTACAAATGATTTCTTTTGTCCCCACGATTAATTTTGAGAATGAATGCCAGTCTGTTAGTCCCTGCTTTATCATATGGTATACCCACCTCAATCGCCCTGTGCCCTCTTTGAATAGAAAAGTTGACTTCTACTCCAGGCAGGAGCTGTGTTTGACCCTATCGATGGGGATCAGACAATTTCCAGCTCTCTGGTGCTGTTAGTGAGCTGTCATTAACATCATGTCTGCAGAGCTGGGGCATCAAGGTAAAAACCTGCTTCCGAGATAACAAGGCGCGGAGCTGGATGAACGCAGCAGGCCAAGCAGCATCATAG
>JAHRHZ010000001.1:5262275-5273809 GCA_024137785.1 Ginglymostoma cirratum
AGGAGCAGGAAAGCTTGACGTTTCGGGCCTAGACCCTTCATCAGAAAATTAGGCCCGAAACATCAAGCTTTCCTGCTCCTATGATGCTGCTTGGCCTGCTGCGTTCATCCAGCTCCACACCTTGTTATCTCGGATTCTCCAGCATCTGCAGTTCCTACTAACTCAAAAACCTGCTTTCAGTTGCTTGCCATTTGAAAGCGAGGGCTAGGCCTTTAGGGTTTCAATGTTACCAACCTCTACATAAAAGCAGGACTGAAGACCAGGTGGCACAGGGAAGGTTCGCCTGTTCTAGATTTTTCTCCCAAAACGCAGCAATAGCAGCCTAACATCCCCAAGAACTGCAGCAGTTAAAAAAGGCCTTCTAGGTGATAAGATTCTGGCCTAGTCGGCGACACAAACAGGCTAAATTTAAAACCAAAAACGCCAAACACGGCGACAGATTTGGAGAGGGGTAGGGAAGTCATCCTCGACTTTGACAGGATTAAAATGGAAACAAGATCAGTAACCGGCTCAAAAATGGACCGCCATCTGTCCGATTGACCCAGTTTGCGCATGTTGCTGTGGAAACCCAACAGAGGCCTGGAACTGCAGGCTTCACCGTGGATTGATCCAGAGTTAGTCGTAGGGCAACAGCACAGAGTGAAGGATCCTCGACTGGGTCAGGGGCTGAGGGGAGGCCAGAAACGAGATCTTAGATGTCCAAAGCACCCAGATTTCATTGTGTGAGCGACATTGCCATTCTGACTGTTATATTCTCCTTTCCCAATGAACTCAACCTGTCCTGTTAGATTATTAAGCCATTTCTTTCTGTTCCTTTGAATACTTACAGGAGTATATTTGTCTCCTCATGATGATCGTAAGTTGTATGGCCAAAGATGCCTGATGCGAGTCTGTCTTGCAGTTACTGGCACAGCTTTGGGTTCACGTTCATCTTCATCTTCATCATCATCATCGCACAATGTGTTCACAATCCATCAAGGCGTGAGATAATAAATCATTTGACATTACCACCCACGTCTCCGAATTGTGTTCAGTTATAAATTTTTTTACAGAACTGCTGAAGAGAGAGAAACTTTTCACCTCAACCTCATCGGGACACATTTTGCAAGAATGCCAAATTTCAGACACTCACAATGTGAAAAGGATTGGTGAGTTGATTTTGATTGGCTGAGGCCATTGCCTTGGAGACTGCAAACTCCCCCAATAAAATCTGACTCCCAGTAAGGAAGAGGGAACCTCTTGTGGTGTAGTGGTATTGTCCCTAACTCTGAGCTAGCCAACCTGGATTCAACACCCATCCCTTGGAGAGGTTTGGTGTCACGTGTCCAAACAGATCTGATTAAAAATGATCTTCAAAACATCTTTAATCCTCTCTGTGACCCTAACCAAAAAGAATGACAGTACCATTGGCTAAATGGAACCTTTTATATAGAAAAGAAATTACAATCGAGATGTCACAGTATTTCAGGAGAAAAAAAATACATTTTAGAAAAAAATTAAACTTCAGTCAAATCTTTTGTATATTTATACACACCGCTATAAAACAAGGCATAGAAACTGTCAGTAGCTCTAATCACTTCATGAAACCATTGATTTGAGAGCATCTACAGTAAAGTTTGTGTAATCCAGCACAGGCTGGGGCATCAGAAACACTGGTTCATTACAGAGGATCGTAGCTGGAAGGAGTTGCTCACAATTCCCAAGACTTTTCACCTGCTGAGTAATGCCTCATCCAGCTCCTCAAACACACCTCATGGACCCTCCGCCTTAGGTCCTCAGACAGAGTCTTTCAATGGTAAGCACAGAGCCTTGGACAGAGTCTATCAAACACAAACGCAGGCCCTCAGGCAGAGTCTTTCAAAACACAGGCCCTCAAACTCAAACCCTCACATACAGACTGTCAGAGTCTTTCAAACACAAACGCAGGCCCTCAGGCAGAGTCTTCCATCACAGGCCCTTGAAAAGAGTCCTTCAAGCACAGGTCCTCAAACACAGACCCTCACACATGGACCCTCACACAGACTCACATCGAAAAGACACTCAAACAGTGCCTCACAAACAGCCTCAGAATCCCTCAACACAGACTCTCAGAGAGAGTCCCTCAAGTATGGAAGGTGGTAGAGTAGTGCCCGAGTCACTTGGCTAATAATCCAGACTCCCCTAGGCTAAAGTTCTGGGGTCATGGGTTCAAATCCTACCATGGCAAATGGTAAAACTTGAATTCAATGTTATTTGGAAAAGCGACCATTGTCAATTGTTGCAAATGGTCTAGCTCACTCCCTTCAGGGGACAAAATCTGCTGTGCTAACCCAGTCTGGCCCAGACGCACTGGAGTCAAGAGATTGACACTTAATTGCCTTCTGGTCAATTAGGGCCTAACCAGTGACACCCACGCCCCATGAAAGAATGTGGGGAAAAAAAAGACTCTCCTCAAACAAAATGCCTCACAGTCCCTCAAGCTGACCCTCAGAGTTCCTCGAATTGACCCTCCACCACGATTAAAACACGTTTCCATGCCAACACTCCGTTTCCAGTTCATTTTGGAATGCGTTCCAGTTAGTGAAGGACACTTTTGCATCGAGGGGTTTGGGGGTGAGAGTGGAGTTGCTGGCTGCTGGAACATTCTGGATTCAAGGCACCAAGTGACGCCAGCTTTAGCGTAGAATAAAACCCATCTAACAATTAATCTGCACTTCCCTAAAGTGCCAGTTGGAGATGCTGCTTTTTGTTATTAATGGTGGGCGACTGATGAGAATTGGGGTGTGGTTGACGTGTGGTTATTCACAGTTGGACTGGCACAGGGCAGCCTGGGGTAGGGCAAAATCCCTGAAGCAGCTGGAGTCCGATGCCCGTCTTCCCGTGGGATGTTCCTCTGGCACCCAGACTTCTCTTGCCAGGCTGTTGGCACAGTTAGAGACAGGGGCAGGCGACCAGGCCTCGGGCAAGTCTGGGCACCTCCGGTGAGGCCCCTGTTGCTTGGCCACTAGGCCTCGTCCCTGCGGATCTCTATCCCGCTCACACAACAGCGCCTCCACGTGGTTCAAGAGGGTGCTGAAGAATTCTGGGAAACCTTCGTAACCTGGGGGAAGAACAGACAGTATGAGAGATCATGTTATCCCTAAGACGGACAGAATTAAATAGAGGGAGAAGGGGTGGCAATAATGGCCAGAATTGGCCTCAGGTTGGTGAGGAGATGGGTGTGGAGGGTCGTTGGGGGGAGTGGTGTTGCAGGAGACATGAAATACGCCCACCCACTGGCTCACGGCTACTGCTGTAATAATATGCATGTGTGGAGGTCAAGGGTCAAGTGACGATCAGGGCAGGGAATTGGGTCCCTCAAGCACAGCAGACCCACTACAGCCCCAGGCTCAATGGGCCGAATGGTCTGTGTCTCTTTCTCTGCGCTGGAGAACTCAAATCTGATGACATGACATGGTTGCAAACTCCACTCACGAGCTCATAAAAGAGAAAGAGGAGGCCATTCAGCCCCTTTGTCAGTCAATAGGGCTGTGGCTGATTGGATTGAGGTCTCACTTCTTCTTGCCCCATCAATCCTGTCAGTGAAAAGTCTTGCTCCGTTTTTCTCCCACAGTCCAAAGAGGTGCAGGTTAGGGTGGGTTGGCCATGCTAAATTACCCCATAGTGTCCAGGGATGTGTTGATTAGGTGGGTTATAGGGGAGATGGGTCTCAGTGGGATGTTCTGAGAGTCAATGCGGACTTGTTGGGCCGAAGGGCCTGTTTCCACACAGTAGGGACTTGATGATGATGATGATGATGATGATGATGATGATGATGATGATGATGCAACACACAATATATTCAATGACCCAGCCCCCAACGTCTCTCAAGAGAAGACAACTCCAAAGATTAACAGCCCTCAGGGAGAAGAAATTCCCCCTCATCTCCATCTTAAATGGGAGGCACCCCTTTTTTTTAACCTCTATATACCCCCAGGAAGCATCACCCTGGTAACATCCACTCACAATCTTCCACAAAGTCACATCTCGATCTTGGAGACTCCAATGAGTGTAGACCCCAAGGAGTGTAGACCCCCTCAGACACATAAGGGGGGGGAGGGGGTGGTTCCATCACATGGGTGTCATAGTCATACAGCATGAAACAGACCCTTTGGTCCAACTTGTCCATGCCAACCATGTTCCTGAACTAAACTAGCCTGATTTGCCTGCGAAACCATATCTCTCTAAACCTTTCCTATCCACGTGCCAGTCCAAATGCCTCTTGCACATTTTAATTGTATTCGCCTCCACCTCTTCCTCTGGCAACTTGTTCCACACACACACCACCCTCTGCGTTATGGACAGTGCGGAGGGCTGTTCTAGGTTACAAAGGGACATTGATAGGATGCAGAGCTGGGCTGAGAAGTGGCAGATGGAGTTTCACCCTGAAAAGTGTGAGGTGATTCACTTTGGAAGGACAAACTTGAAAGCAGAATACAGGGTTAACGGAACGATTCTTGGCAGTGTGGAGGAGCAGAGGGATCTTGGGGTTCGTGTCCACAGTTCCCCGAAACCTGCCCCTCAGGTCCCTTTTAAATCTTTCCCCTCTCACCTTAAACCTATGTCCCTCTAGTTTTGAATTCCCCTGCCCTGGAGAAAAGACCTTGGCTATCAATGCTCCTCATGATTTTATAAACATCCATAAAGGTCACACCTCAATCTCCTGCGCTCCAGTAGGAAAAGTCCCAACCTCTCCTTGTAACCGAAACCCTCCAGTCCCAGTAACTAACTTGTAAATGCTTTCTGCACACTTTCCAATTTAATAATATCCTTCACTATAGCAGGGCAATGAGAACTGCACACAGTAGTCCAGAAGTGGCCTCACCAATGTCCTGTATAACCTCAACATGAGCAAAGCCCCATGCTCCCACCATTGCTTGTCCATCACGGCAGAACCCCACTTATCTGCAGCTGATTGGACAAACCGATTTCTCGCTTGCCGATTGGTTGATTCTAGAACAATCCATTCCCCTGTGCTCTCTCCCTCTCAATTCCACCACCCCACCAACCCGCCCCACTCTGTATCCAACGGAGAAAGAAGGAAGAGCATGGAAATGCATCCAGGAGCATCCCCAGAGACTCCAGATCAATCATAAGGAATAGCAACCACCACACCAGGAGAATTGTTCATCTCCCTTCCCCCCGATGGCCCTCCCACATTTCCCTCGTAACCTCGCTCCTTCCAGGGAAGGCCCTAAACAGAATGGCCCCGTCGCAAGGAGGGGGCAGAACTGCCTTGGTGGGGGAATGGAGGGAAGTGGGCAGGTCTAAAATCTTTAGGGATAGAAGAGTGAGGAAGTTGTGAGGATGTGAACAGGAACAGGATGGAGCTGGAAAATGATTCCCCTCACAGTTCATGGCCAATCAACCTGTTTCAGCTTCTCCCCTCGATCCTTTGATCCCAGGTGCCTGTATCCAACTCCTTCTTAGAATCAAGCAATATTTTGACCTCAACTGCTTTCTGTGGTAGAGAAATCCACAGTCCCTGGGTGAAGAAATTCTCTTTCATCTCAGTCCTTAACAACCCTTAGACCCTCAGTTCTGGGTCCTCTTCTATTTGTGACTTTGGTAAATGATTTGGATGAAGGAGTGGAAGGGTAGATTAGTCAATTCGCGGACAATACGAAGGTGGGTCGAGTTGTGGACAGTGCAGAGGGCTGTTCTAGGCTACAAAGGGACATTGATAGGATGCAGAGCTGGGCTGAGAAGTGGCAGATGGAGTTTAACCCTGAAAAGTGTGAGGTGATTCATTTTGGAAGGACGAACTTGAAAGCAGAATACAGGGTTAACGGAAAGATTCTTGGCAGGATGGAGGAGCAGAGGGATCTTGGGGTTCATGTCCACAGTTCCCTGAAACCTGCCATCCACGTGGATAGAGCTGTTAAGAAGGCATATGGTGTGTTAGCTTTCAATAATAGAGGGATTGAGTTCAAGAGCTGGAGTTATGCTCCAGCTATACAAAAGCCTGGTTCGGCCACATCTGGAGTATTGTGTCCAGTTCTGGTCGCCTCATTACATGAAAGATGTGGAAGCGTTAGAAAAGATGCAGAGGAGATTTACCAGGATATCGCCTGGAATGGAGGGAAGGTCTTACGAGGAAAGGTTGAGAGAGCGAGGGCTTTTCTCTTTAGAACAATGAAGGATGAGAGGTGATAGAGGTGTACAAAATGATCAGAGGTATAGATAGAGTGGACAGCCAGAGACTTTTTCCTAGGATGGAGGTAGCTATTACGAGGGGGCATAGTTTTAAAGTGAGTGGAGGTAGATATAGGGGAGAAGTCAGACGTTCTTGACTCAGAGAGTGGTTGGGGTGTGGAATGCATTGCTGGAGAGGGAGAGGAGTCGGCCCCATTAGGAGCATTTAAGCGGCTATTAGATAGGCACATGGACGATAGTATAAGGTAGGGATGGAGGTTAGATAGACCTTAGGTTTAGTGTAAAAGATTGGCACAACATCATGGGCCGAAGGGCCTGTACTGTTCTACGTTCTACGCTGTGACCTCCCGGTTCTGGAACTCCCCAGTCATCAGGGCACACTGTTCCTGTGCTTACCCTGCCTAATCGTGTTCGAAACCGCTACAAATTCTACGAAATCCCTCACTCACTCTTCTAAACTCCAATATTAACTGAATGAAACCTCTCCTGATATGTCAGTCCTACTGTTCCAGGAATCTCTCAACACAAACACGAGAAACTGAGACAAAGGAATGCAAGAATCATGGCAAAGAAAATGAGAATCAGGGATGGGCTGGTTCAGAGTTTGCACTGAGGAGTCAAATATTAAACCCTAAGGGGAAATGAACACTGATTCATGCTAACCGCTAGACAAACATAGGACCACGTGAGACAGCTTTATGCTGGGAGGCCTCTCACTGACTTTCATATAAACCTCACCCTAAATCAATAGGAACAGAGAATAGGTCGTCCAGTCCATCGAGCGTACCCTACCACTCAATACAATTAGGGCTGATTGAACACTCAACCACATCTCCCTAAACCCGCACCGCACTGGTAATCAGAAATCTATCGATCTCTGCCTTAAACGTACGCAAAGACAGAATTTCCTGGGATGGTGAATTCCAAAGATTCACATGCCCCGGGGAAGAAAAATTCTCATCTCAGACCTGAGTCGGCATTAGCCTTATTTTTAAATTGTTCCCTCAGGGGGCTCTCGATTCCCTATCCAAGGGGAATACATCGTTTCGGTGATCTACATTAGCTCCCAGCCCATGAAGGAAATACCTCGATGCTAAAGTTCTCATCCTGGTCTTTTCCATCTCCTGTTGCCTCTCTGTCACTGTAGCCTCCACCAGCCCCGTACACTACCTGCCTGCTCTCCACACTCTTCCAATTCTGGCCTCTTGTATCATCCTGATTTTAATTACCCCACCATTAAGTCCCATGTTGTCAGGTGTCTAGGCTCAAAGCCCTGGAATTCTTTCCTGGATCCACTCTGCCCTACTGCCCGCTGTTAACGTCAACCATCTTCCATCGCACTTTTGATCCCAATGTCACGGTTTAGTCTGAAGAGCCTCCCGTGATGCATTACAATGGTATCTTAGAGCTTTTCACATCTAAATCTGGTATCTTGAGCCACCGGACCAATGCAGGGTGGCCGGATGTGGGAAAACAGCCAGGAGAATGTACGTGGCACACCACTCCCTGCAACTTCCCCTCCAAAGCCATTGACCTGGAAATATAATCGCTGCTCCTTCAGGTCAACCATCACTCGGTCAAAATCTTGGAATCTCCTTCTCCCAAGGGCATTGTGGGTCTACCTACAGCGCATGGACTGCAGCGGTTCAAGGAGGCAGCTCACCCCCACCTTTTTGAGGACAACCAGGGACGAGTAATAAATGCTGGCCCAGTCAGCGATGCCCATCTCCCATGACTGAAAAACCAGCATCCGCCTTGTCCATTCCTTGCTCTTTTGTAACTTCCAATGAGATCACTTTTTACTCTACAAAACTCTGGAGAATACAGGCCCTGTTTGGCCAACAGCCAATGGAGGCATTGAAGATTATTTGGACAGACAAATTAAGCAAGGATATTGAGGAGAAAGCAGGAGGTCACAATGCTCATTTGAGGAGCCAGTACAAGCACAATAGGCCGAATGGACTACTCCTGAGTCTTAACAGTCTGTGATCCCTCTTGATAGGACAGTCCCACCATCCCAGGGACATGTGAACTTCATTGCCATGGAGGGAGGCAATGTCATTCCTAAATCAGGAATTCTAAATTTTTAGAACTCAAGAGTCCAACATCTACCACCCAGGGCAGGGTTTCCCAAAGGGGGCAGTTGAAACCCCAAGCGGGCCTCACTGGCCTCCCCCCAACCTTCTTCACTCTCACTGAAGGGTCCCACCAACGTTCAAGCCCCAAGGAGGTGGGGAGGTCTTGGTGAAAAAAGGTTTGGGAAGCTTTGATCTAGGACCTAGGCAACAGATGGACTTGTACAACAAACCCCACCCTGCCTCAGGCATTTAGATCTGAAAGATCTCGCCTGAAAGGGCAGTGGGATCAGATTCAATCATAAACTTCAAAAGGGAAGCAGATAAATATGCGGGGGGAGTGGAGGGAAGTTGTTGGGTGTGGGGGTGGGGGGGGAGTTGTAGAGCAATGGAGAAAAGACCCGGGGAGAGAGGCTAATTGTTTGTTTTTGGAGGACCACATTGGGTCTACATCTATTTTATTTGGAAACATGAACTGGAAAGATGGAAGTATGGAGCCTGCCACAAGTTTGTTTCTGAAACCACTCAAAGGAGAAGTGGGACTCGTGGCGTTCATGTCCTGGTCACACAAGGTCACACAACGTTTGGAGAAGTCTGACTTGATGCTTCTATGTGACCTACTCTTCTCTCTCACCCCACTCCACCCACCCCTCCCTCCCTCCCTCTACCTCGCCCTCACTCCTGTCTCCATCACCCTCCCCACCCCTCTCCGCCTCCCTCCTCCCCACTCCCCGCCTCCCTCCTCCCCCTCTCCCCGCCTCCCTCCTCCCCCTCTCTCCCTCCCTCCCTCCTCCCCCTCTCTCCCTCCCTCCCTCCCATTTGTCAGCATTTGGCTCATATCCCTCTAAACCCTTCCTATTCATGTTCCCATCCAGATGTCTTTTTAAATGTTGTAATTGTATCAGCCTCCACCACCTCCTCTGGCAGCTCATTCCATACACGCACCACCCTCTGCGTGAAAATGTTGCCCCTGAGATCCCTTTTAAATCTTTCCCCTCTCACCTTAAATCTATGCCCCTCTAGTTTTGGACTCCCTTATCCTGGGGAAAAACCTTTTGACTCTTCTCCCAATCCATACCAGTCAAGGTCAACACTCAGCAGAAAATAGCCCCAGCCCATTCAGCCTCTCCTTAGAGCTCAACACCCTGGCAACATTCTTGTAAATCTATTCTGAATCCTTTCAAGTTTAACAATATCTTTCCTATACCAGAATTGCACACAGTATTCCAATAGTGGCCTAACCAATGTCCTGTATAGCTGCAACTTTGACCTCCCAACTCATATACACAATGCACTGACCAATAAAGACAAGCGTACCAAACGCCTTCTTCATTACCCTGTCTACTTGCAACACTACTTTCAAGGAACTATGAACCCACACTCCAAGTTCTCTTTGTTCAGCAACACTCCCCAGGACTTACCATTAAGTGGATAAGTCCTGCCCTACTGAAATGTAGCAACTCACATTTATCTAGACTAAACTCTACCTGCCACTCCTTGGTCCATCAACCCACCTGATCAAGGTCCCGTTGTACTCCTGAGGTAACATTCTTCACTGTCCACTACACCTCCAATTTTGGGGT
Organism: Ginglymostoma cirratum; assembly: GCA_024137785.1. Classification (NCBI taxonomy): domain Eukaryota; kingdom Metazoa; phylum Chordata; class Chondrichthyes; order Orectolobiformes; family Ginglymostomatidae; genus Ginglymostoma; species Ginglymostoma cirratum. The sequence continues at coordinate 5,272,108 of JAHRHZ010000001.1, forward strand.
CATTTGCAAACTTACTAACCGTACCTCCTACACTTACATCCAAAGCAGTGGAACCTAGCACCAATGCCTGTGACCACACCACTGGGGGAGGGAGGGGCAGGGACTGGGAGAGAGGGAGAGGGGGTGGGGAGAGGGAGAGGAAGAGGGAGGTAGGGAGGAAGGTGGGGGGGGGGGGGGGGGGGGGGGGAGGTTGTGAGAGAGCGCGCGAGAGAGAGAGCGCGAGAGGAAGGAGGTGAGGAGAGATTAATTTTAGGATATCTGGTCAGCATGGATGAATTGGACCGAAGGGTCTGTTTCATTGCTATACATCTCTGTGACTCCACGTATAAAATTATGAAGGGTACGGACAGGGTAAACAGAGCAGCTGTTCCCCTTGGTTGAGAGATCAATCACGAAAGGGCATAGTTTTTAGGGTAAAGGGGCAGGAGATTCAGGGGGGATTTGGGGGGAAAAAATGCTTTTACTCAGTGGGTGGTGGGAATCCGGAATGCACGCCCTGGAAAGGTAGTGGAGACTGCAAACCTTCCAGCCTTTAAAAAATATTTGGATGAGTACTTCAAATATCATAACATTCAAGGATATGGGACAGGTGCAGGAAATTGGGATTAGCGCAGTTTTAGTGGTAGTTACATTGGTGCAGACTCGATGGGCTGAACGGCCTTTTCTGCGCTGGATGAATCTATGAATTTGCGTCCAACTGACTGGCCATTGAAATTGAGGATATCATCGCTAGAAATAGTTAAAGAGAATGTCACCTCATTGCAACCTCATTGGTTGAACGCCTGATCCATAGAATTTGTGCCTTTTTGCCTGTATCTTAGACCCACGTTATTTCTGCAGAGCTGCCGGTTTTGTCTGTTCTATTTGTGACTGAACGTGCGTACATTTGGATTGAAAGGGGATATGATTCAAGTTTACATTAGTTGTAGGTATTTAGTTATTTTTGCGGCTTATTTAGAGAGTCAGAGTCACACAGCACGGAAACAGATTCTTCAATCTAACCAGTCCTTGCCAAACATAATCCCAAACTAAACTAGTCCCTTTGCCTGTTCCCGGCCCATATCCCTCCAACCCTTTCCTATTCATGCACTTATCCGAATATCTTTTAAACATTGTAATTGCATCCACATCCACCACTTCCTCAGGAAGTTCATTCCACACATGAACAATCCTCTGTGTAAAAATTTTGTCCCTCATGTCTTTTTTAAAATCTCCCTCCTCTCACCTTAAAAATGTGCCCCGTAGTCTTGAAATCTCCCATCCTAAGGGAAAGACACCTATCATTAACTCTGTCTATATCCCTCATTTTTTATGAACTACTATAAGATCACCTCTCAACCTCCTACGCTCCAATGAAAAAAGTCCCAGTCTATCCAGCCTTTCTTTATAACTCAAACCTTCCATACTCGGCAACATCCTGGTAAATTTCTTCTGAACACTCTCCAGTTTAAAGCTACCCTTCCTATAACTGGGCGACCAGAACTGGACACAGTATTCCAGAAGAGGCCTCATCAATATCCTGTACAACCTCAACATGACTTCCCAATGACAAGGATAGTAGGAACTGCAGATGCTGGAGAATCTGAGATAACAAGGTGTAGAGCTGGATGAACACAGCAGGCCAAGCAGCATCAGGAAGGGTCTAGGCCCGAAACGTCAGCTTTCCTGCTCCTCTGATGCTGCTTGGCCTGCTGTGTTCATC
>JAHRHZ010000001.1:5274281-5293559 GCA_024137785.1 Ginglymostoma cirratum
GTCGGAGGGTCAGTGCCGAGGGGGCGCCGCGCTGTCGGAGGGTCAGTGCCGAGGGAGCGCCGCGCCGTCGGAGGGTCAGTGCTGAGGGAGCGCCGCGCAGTCGGAGGAGCTGTATCTTAGCTGTGACATTAAACGCAAGCCATGTTTGCTGTCTCCGTAAATGATCCTATGACCACTATTTCAAAGAGGAGTGGGAGATTTCTGTCTCGGGCCAGCATTTAACTATCATTGCAACCAGGTATTGCACTGCTGTCTAAGCTGGTATGCTTCCTACATTACAGCAGAGACTAAACTTAAAAAAGAAATTTCGTCGGTTGTAAAACCCTGAAGTTGTGAAAGGTGCTATGCAAATGGAAAGTATATATTCAAATCATTCAGCTCTGACTAGTGAGGAGAAAATAAAACAACATACATTTACAAATGGAGGTGATGGCCTCGTGGCATTATCACTGGAATATTAACCCAGAGACCCAGGTCATGTCCTGGGGACCCGGGTTCAAATCCCACCATGCGCAGATGGTAGAGTTTGAACTTAATGAAGGAAAATATCTGAAACTAAGAATCCATTGTCGACTGTCAGGAAAAACCCATTCATGTCCCCATGAATGAATATAAAGCACCTTTAATGTACAGAGAGATCCCAAAGAGTTTCACAGGAGTGTTACCAAACAGAATTCAATACTAGGCCATAGATGGGAAAAGAAACTAGACACAGCGAGACGGTGATTCCCACTAACCTGGGAATGCGTTGATGTCGATCAATGCAAGTTTGCCAGTTTTATTATCGACGATCACATCCACCCCAAACAGCGACATTCCCAGGGCTGCCTGTAGGCCTCGGCTGATGAACTGGATAACTTTGTCAGAGGGTCCACTGGGAAGGCTATCCCCTTCCTCTCTCTGTGCCAACAGACCAGAACAAAGCAGAGACTGAGCGGCTGCTCCAACACATCTCCCCACGCACTTCCCTCTCATCCAACTCTCGCCTCCAATCCCTCACTTCCCACACACCCTCCTTATCCCGGTTCCACACTTACACTCTCTCACTCCCATCTCCCTCTCTGGGTTACGCTCACTCTCGTTTCTGTATCTTTATGTCTGCTCCTTAATCCATCTCTGAAGGGGTAGCAGTGGTAAATATCGCTGGGTTAGTCATCTAGAGAATCAGGATAATATTTTGGAAACATGAGTTCGAATCCCACCACAGCAGGTGGTGAAATTTAAAGTCAGTGAAAATCTGAAATTGAAAGTGACCATGTTGATAGCTTGAAAACCCCATCTGGTTCGCTAATGTCCTTTAGGATCTGCCATCCTTACCCGATCTGGCCTACATGTGACTCCAGACCCTCAGCAATCAGCATGACTCTAGGAATGGGAAATAAAAGTAGCCCATGATCAAATTTTAACAAAACTGTGTTCAAAAATTATAAGTCTGGACATTTTTAAAAATTTCCTCTTGTCCTCAAGCAAACCAGTCCCAATTTCTCCAACCTATCCACACTACTGAAGTCCCTAACCTCTAGAGTCATGCAGCATGGAAACAGACCCTTCAATCCAACTTGTCCATGCTGACCAGATATCCTAAATTAATCTAGTCCCATTTGCCAGCATTAGGCCCCATCCCTCTAAACCCTTCCTATTCATAGACCCATCCAGATGCCTTTTAAATGTTGTAATTGTACCAGCCTCTTCCACTTCCTCTGGCAACTCGTTCCATACACGCACCACCCTCTGTGTGAGAAAGTTGCCCCTCAGGTCTCTTTTAAATCTTTCCCCTCTCACCTTAAACCTATCCCCTCTAGTTTTGGACTCCCCTACCCTGGGGAAAAGACCTTGGGTATTTACCCTATCCATGCCCCTCATGATTTTCGAAACTTCTATAAGGTCACCCATCAGCCTCCAACGCTCCAGGGAAAAGAGCCCCAGGCTATTCAGACCCTCCCTATAGCTCTAACCCTCGTGTGAATCTTTACATCACTCTGTCTAATTCCTTCATAGCCTTCCTAAGTGTGTGCTGCTCAGAACTGGACTCTGACCTCCAGCGGCCACCATAGCTAACCCAATATCTAAATGCCGAATAGTTCAAACAAATCTCAAGCAAAGACCCCTCCAACCCAGCGCTGACACATTTTGCCCTTCCATACTAAAACTGCCTTCACTAACAGGCTTGGTATCCCTCTGTTCCCTTCCTATTCACATACTCGTCCTAGTGCTTCCTGAACGCTGCTATTGTGCCTGCTTCCCATTCTGGCAGCGCGTTCCAGGCACTCACCACCCTTTGTGTGAAAAATGTGCCTCACATATCCCTTTTAAACTACCCCCCACCTTCGCATTTTGAACCTGTGTCCCCTGGTAACTGACTCCTCCACCCTTGGAAAAAGCCTCACACTATTCACTCCATCCATGCCATTCACAAAGTTACAAACTTCTGTCTCAGGTCTCCCCCCAACCTCCTGCATTCCTGTGAAAACAAACCCAGTCTATCCAACCTTTCTTCATAGCTATAATCCCCCCCAGACCAGGCATCATCCTGGTAAACCTTTTCTGTACCCTCTCCAAAGCATCCACATCCTTCTGGTAGTGTGTACTTGAGATCTGGTCACCACAATCTCAAGTCTCTTCTCACTCCTTTGTCAATTATCTTAGAAAGCCGTAAATTTCTTTCATGGGATATTGGTGCCCCTGACAAACCAAAGTTTATTGTCAGTCCCCAACTGCCCCTTAAACTGAGTGTTTTTGTCAACCATTTCAGAAGACAGGCAGGAACAACCACACTGCCTTGGATCTGGAGTAACGTATAGGCCAGTCTGTGTAAGGATGGCAGATTTCCTTCCTTAAAAGGACATCAGTGAACCAGATGGGTTTTCCCAACACTTGACTCATGGTCATTATTAGACACTTAATTCCAAATTTTTAGTGAGTTCAAATTCCACGATGGGCAGATTCAGAGCCAGGGCCTGAGAACATTTCCTGGGTCTCTGGATTAGTGATAACACAGCTAGGCCGTCACCTCTCCTAAGTTAATCAATTTTATTGATTGATTTTAAACTCGATTGGTGGAATTTGAACCACCTTCCCAGAATGTTATCCCGGGGTCTCAGGATTACTAACCCTGCGATGACACCTTCTGCACCACCATCCCTCCCAAACTGATGCCGTTAGGGATGGATACAGTTGAGAACAGCCATGGGCCTGGAGTCACGTAGAGGCCTGATTGGCTAAAGGACAGCAGATTTGTTTCCCTAAAAGGAAGGGATGTGGTTTGGACCAAAGGTGGTCATTGCTGAGACTGGTTCCCAATTTCCAATTTATTCGTTGAATTTAAATTCCACAAGCATGCTGTGGGGTTCGAACTCCTGTCCCCAGGGGTAAAACTCCGCTGGGGTTCTAGCCCAGAGTCCAGTACGCTACCAGCATCCCCACCAGTGAAGGTCTCCGGTGTCAGCCACTCCCTGAAAAAGCCACTTAAGGCCAATGCTTAGGTGGAAAGGCTGAGGGAAACTGGGTGCAGGAAACCACATTTCTGTCCAAGCTTCCTGATTGAACAATCCCACCGAGTGACAGAAGTAAGGAACATCCTCAACCTGACAGCAACGGCCTCAGCCTGAATTTATATAGCGCCTGCAAGCACAGAGAACAAAAAGGGAGACCATGGCCTAGAGGTATTATCACTGGACCGTTAATCCAGAGACCCAGGTAGAGTTCTGGGGACCCCGGTTTAAATCCTGCCACGGCAGATGGTGGAATTTGCACTCAATTAACTTTTACAAATCTGGAATTAAGAGTCTAATGATGATCACGAATCCATTGTTGGTGGTTGGTCGGAAAAATCCAGCTGGTTTGCTAATGTTCCTTTAGGGAAGGAAACTGCCATCCTTACCCGGTCTGGCCTACATGTGACTCCAGACCCACAGCAAGGTGGTTGACTCTTGGGCAATTAGGGATGGGGCAATAAATGCTGGTCCTAACAAGCAATACCCTCATCTCATCAATGAATTTTAAAAAAGCAATGAAATTTGACAGGAACCTGACACCAGGACAGCACGGTGGCTCAGTGGTTAGCACTGCTACCTCACATCGCCAGGGACCCGGGTTCGATTCCAGCCTTGGGCAACTGTCTGTGTGGAGTTTGAACATTCTTCCTGTATCTGCGTGGGTTTCCTCTGGGTATCTGGTTTCCTCCCACAGTCCAAAGATGTACAGGTTAGGGTAGATTGGCTGTGCTAAGTTACCCCATAGTGTGCAGGGACATGCAGGCTAGGTGGGTTAGCCATGGGGATTACAGGGTTACAGGAGTGGGAATGATGGATGGGGGTGGCAAGTTTGCTCTTTGGAGGGTCAGTGCGGACTCGTTAGGCCGAATGGCCTGCTTCCACACTAAGGATTCTAGGAACTCAGCTGAATCTTTCAGGTTGGCCAGAATAGGAGCCTCTCGGGGTGGGAAATCGGTCACGGTCTGGTCATGGTGAATTAGGGAAGGGCATTTCAGATCTTGGGGATCAGGGGATACTAAAACAGCCAGACTTGGAGAGACGCAGGCTAGAGGAGGTGATTAGAGAGAGATGGATTGGGGTTATGGTGAAGTCATGGAGGCATTTGGAAACAAAGTCTGCAAGAAGGCGTACCTCTGTTAAATGTGAGCAGGATTCTGGCTTCGAGACTTCATGACTGTTGAAGAATATAGTCTTCTGATCTGAAAACGCAAGGACAGAACCCAATCAAACTCCAGCACACACTCCCTCCTCCTTCACAAATGTTGCTTCTAGCAACAGTTTGTAATGTCCCAAGGTGCTTCACAGAAGCAGCTGAGCCACTGAAGTGGATGTTGGGACAGGTCATAGAGCTGTACAGCACGGAAACAGACCCTTCGGTCCAACTCATCCATGCCGACCAGATATCCTAAATTAAACTAGTCCCATTTGCCAGCATTTGGCCCAGATCCCTCTAAACCCTTCCTATTCATGTACCCATCCAGATGCCTTTTAAATGTTGTAATTGTACCAGCCTCCACCACTTCCTCTGGCAGCTCGTTCCATCCACACACCACCCTCTGTGCGAAAAAGTTGCCCCTCAGGTCCCTTTTAAATCTTTCCCCTCTCACCTTAAACCTATGCCCCTCTAGTTTTGGACTCCCCCTCCCTGGGGAAAAGACCTTAGGTATTCACCCTATCCATGCCCCTCATGATTTTATAAACTTCTTTAAGGTCACTGCTCATGGTATTCAGAAGTTGGGTGTCGTTTTTGGGGTGTGTCTTCAAAGGAGGGAGAGATGTCGCGAGGCAGAGGGAAAGCAGGGAGCCAATTCCTGAGTGTAGATTGTAGACAAGTTTGTGTTAACTTGGCCAAGCAACATCATAGGAGCAGGAAAGCTTGACGTTTCGGGTCTAGACCCTTCATCAGAAAATTTTCTGATGAAAAATCAGGATTTTCTGATGAAGGGTCTAGGCCCAAAACGTCAAGCTTTCCTGCTCCTACGATGCTGCTTTGCCTGCTGTGTTCATCCAGCCCCACACCTTGTTATCTCGGATTCTCCAGCATCTGCAGTACCTTTTATCTTTGTGTTAGCAGCTTTCTTTTCAGTAACAGAGTACAGATAACTTACACAAGCCCAGGCAAAGGTCCTCTTTGAACACTGAGCATCTCCGCAAGACTGAGTGTCAATTGTGAGAGTAACACCAATGTGCAATGATAGCCAAGATGTTTCCTTTATGGGATGAGGGCATCGCTGGCTAAGCAGCATTTATTGCCCATCCCTAATTGCCCAGAGGACAGTTAAGAATCAACCACATTGCTATGGGTCTGGAGTCACATGTAGGCCAGACCAGGTAAGGATGGCAGTTTCCTTCCCTAAAAGCCATTAGTGAACCAGATGGGGTTTTCCTGACAATTGACAATGGATTCACAGTCATCATTAGATTATCAACTCCAGATATTTATTGAATACAAATTCCACCATCTGTCATAACGAGTTTCGACCTAGAATGTTATCTTAGTTTCCAGATTAACAGTCCCACTAGGCTATTGCCTTCCCTGAAGTTAGTGGCTACTCTGTTGGGTGGGTCCTGTAGCCAAATGGATGGAGCCCACTATTCTATAAGGGGGTAAGTGTCTGAATGGGGTAGAGAGTGAGGAGTGCCTTAAGCACCACCCACTACGATGATGTCAGAGAGAATGGCTCAGGATCTCGAAGAGGAAGCTATCATCTCCATGCTGTCTCTGTAACCAGGCAGCAGATATTCCAGTTAACAAGCATGGGGCTGGATGAACACAGCAGGTCAAGCAGCATCATAGGAGCAGGAAAACTTGACGTTTCGGGCCTAAACCCTTCATCAGAAATGGGGGAGGGGAAGAGGGTTCTGAAATAAATAGGGAGAGAGGGGGAGGCGGATAGAGGATGGATAGAGGAGAGGATAGGTGGAGAGGAGGCAGACAAGTCGAAGAGGCGGGGATGGAGCCAGTAAAGGTGAGTGTAGGTAGGGGGGTAGGGAGGAGATAGGTCAGTCCAGGGAGGGATATTCCAGTGGCCAGACTGTCTTTGCAGCAGTGCAAACTGGAAGTGTGCATCCGGACTCTGAGGAATCCCAGATGCGGCCGACACCCGTGTCTGGGAAACTGAAGAACTCCCCGTTCATCAGGACGCACCTTCACTTCGGAGGGTCCCACATTCATTAAGCTCATAGTTACCCAGAAACCATTAAGAAAAGTAGACTAAATGCTGAGTCTAACTCCTGGGTAATTATTAAACCAACCTTCCAAACATCAAACTCAACGACACCTCCGGTACACCTTACAGTCCCGAATAACTACTATTCTACCACCTACTACTGGATCCCACCAATGCAACAGCATTCCACACCTCCTCCGCACCCAGAGGGCTCTGACCCACCCCCCCAATCCCCAATATATACACATGATCCACTCTGGTTCCCTTACCCACCTGGCACCCTGAAACCACCTGGCATTTTAAACTCGCTTGACCCGACCTGGCACCCAGCCCACTTGGCACCCTGAAAGACTTGGGACCCAGCCCACCTGGCGCTCTGCCCGGTAGGCACCAAACCTACCTGGTGCCCAACCCACCTGGCACCCTAAACCCACCTGGCGCTCTAATCCCGCATTTCCCTTCCATACCTACCCTCTCACAGCAGCTGTCACAGCACCTGGCTGTGCTGCCAGACTATTTAGGTCTCACAACATGGCAGGTGGCTGCACCAAAAACAGGATGTAGTTTGACTAATCCACCACCCACCACCCACCACCTCCCCCCCCCGCACCCCCGCCCCCCATCAGCCTCCCAAAACTCTCCCATCCTATGGTGGGAGCGGAGTTGATTTCAGCTCTGCTCCATATTTCTGAAGGAGCTGGGCCTGGAATTCCAGGCTAGGAATGTAGAGCTCAGCACTGTCATTCTGACCAAAGCTCCCACTTCAGAAAATCGATGTCTATCACATCAGTGTAACTCTAGTTGCCATCATGCAATAAACTACATACTGTTGAAGACAAGAGACTTTCTTCAATTGCCTGCCTAGCATCTCTAGTAAACCACCTTGAGTCTACGCAGACCCTTCAGCCCTTCACATTCCACAACTGGATTAACCCTGAGACCCAGTTCCCATCTCACCCTTCACTTTGGTGTTCCTTACCATTGGAATAGAGACAAACAACAGCCCTGAGAGCGTCCCTCTGCAGCGGCTCAACAAGGCAGCTCACCACCACCTTCTCAAGGGGCAATTAGGGATGGGCAATAAGTGCGAGGCTGAACACACATCCCATGAAAAAGAGTATTGAAACCTCACGGGAAAATGGCAACAAGGTTTTTAAAGGTGAGGTGCCAGCGAAGCAGGGGTGGCATGGGGAAAAAAAAACACATTCTCTCACCCAGAAACTAGTCAGGGCCTGGAATTCACTGCCTGGAAATGCGGAGGAGGCAGATTCAATAGAGGCCATTTGGTAGCGAAGGTAATGAGGTCAGCCACTTGGATCACATAGAATGTGAGTTCCTCCAGATTGGGCCTGTTAGTCTGGTCCAATCAGGGAGCCCTGGCTGACAGAGTGTCAGAGGTTGTGTTCACTCAGAGCTGGCTCAAGGGATCTCCATGTGTAAATAAAGGGAGACGGGATACCGGTCTCGGTGGAGCTATTTACATTCAAGAGGAGATTGGGTGGTTATTTGGATAAGGGATGGCTAGCTCAGTTGCTGGATGGCTGGTCTGTCATACAGTGATGCTAACAGCATGGGGCTCAAATTCCACAACCAGCTGAGGTTTGCCACGAATGACTTTCCTCCTCAACCATTCCCCTCGTCTGAGACATGGTGACCCTCAGTTCAAACCAGTTGTCTCTCTCCAATGAGAGAAAGGCCCGATGATCCAGTGGGACTATAGTGACTTACAGGGATATGGGGAGAAGGCAGGAGTTAGATAATACACCCGGTACAGCTGCAGTGGGCCAAATGGCCTCCATTGGCATCAGAACAATTCTGTGCAGACGTCACCGAACCCCAGAAAAGCACTCACCCGATTGGCCAACTGCAAAGTTCTTCAATGAGGGTCTCTTCGCGACAAAATATGTTTGACCAACGACGAAGATTTTGTAGAGGACGGCATTGTGGTTGATGAAGCTTTGCAAGACACAGGGTGGGGTCACGTCCCTCAGGCCATCCTCGTTGAAGATGAGAGCCATCTATGAAGAGAAGGAACGGGCAAAAGTTAAAAAAAGGGCCGACTCACACTTCTGAAGGGCCACACCTGACCTCCCAACATGCCACATTCAACATAGTCCTTTCTGTTTGGTCACTCTCACTAGCAACACTTACGCACAGTAAGATCCCACAAACAGCACAATCACAGCGACCAGGTGTCCTGCTTCGGTTTTCTCTCTCAAGTTGCTCACTCAGGCTCAAGGTGTGAAGGAAACCTCTCGCACATTGTGAGCAGGGGATCCTTCAGATCCAGGCAGACAGGAAATGTGGTCCATGTTTAATATCCAATTTGCAGCACTCCCTTCAGGATTGGTGGCTCAGTGGTTAGCACTGATGCCTCACAGTGCCAGGGACCCGGGTTCGATTCCACCCTCGGACAACTGTCTGTGTGGAGTTTGCACATTCTCCCTGTGTCAGCGCGGGTTTCCTCCGGGTGCACCGGGTTCCTCCCACGGTCCAAAGGTGCGCAGGTTAGGGTGAATTGGCCACGCTGAATTGTCCCATAGTGTTCACAGATGTGTAGGTTAGGTGGATTAGCCATGGGGAAATGCAGGGTTACAGGGATGGGGTACATGCATGTGACGGGTCCCCTTCAGATCTACCCAAAAGGAGAAGTGGGGATTTCTGTCTCATTCAAAATAGGATTCCTTTGGGAATGCAGTACACATCACTGCCAATATGCAAGAATAGTGGAGGGCATGAATGGTGAATGTGGTGTCAATCAAGTAGGCGCTCCTTTGTCCTGGATGGTGTCAAGCTTCTTGAGTGTTGTTGGTGCTGCCCCCATCCAGGGCAAGTGGGGAGTATTTCATCACAATGGCAGAACACGCTCAAAAGGGCCGAATGGCATATTCTGCTCCTAATCCATGGGCATGTACACGGCGATAAAAGGTTGGGCCTGGAGTTTAGAAGAGGGGGAGGCGATAAGACCATAAGAAATAGGAACAGGAGTAGGCCATTCGGCCCTTCAAGCCTGCTCCACCTTTCAATCATTTCGGAATGAGGTTGGGGTGGGGGTTTCCCACTTGAAGATGGAGTTGAGGTTTCTTTTCTGAGGTTCCTGAGACAGGTTCAGTGAATAATGTCAAGGGCAGAGTTGGATAGATCGTCGACTAACAATGGGGTCAAAGGTTATCGGTAAGGGGCGGGATCAGGCACGAAAGGTGGCGTTGAGGTCACAATCAGTCCAGGTGTGATCTCGTCAAATGGCGGAGCAGGCTCAAGGGGCCGAATGGCCTCAAACTGTCCCCGATTCACAGGTGTATGTGACTGCAGCATTTTGAGAAGGCAGCTCGACACCACCTCCTCAAGGGGCAGTTAGGGACAGGGCAACAAATGGTCAATGATGCCAACATCCCCATGAAAATGACATGCCTTTCCCTCCTTCGGCTACTGCTTTGTAAGACTGGGAGCTTGAGAGCATTTGGCCCTGGGCAACCTACCCTGTGCCAAGTGGGTCAGGAGCCTGGCAGAGGGTAATGCCCAGACAGGTTCAGTCATTATTTTCCACAGTGGCACACATTTTCCCTTTCAACTCTGAGCCTCGGAGAGAGGGCTGTCTCAAACTGGGGTGGCTCAGTGGTTAGCACTGCTGCCTCATGGCGCCAGGAATGTGGGTTCAATTCCACCCTCGGGCAACTGTCTGTGTGGAGTTTGCACATTCTCCCTGTGTCTGTGCGGGTTTCCTCCGGGTGCTCCGGTTTCCTCCCACAGTGCAAAGATGAGCAGGTTGAGAAGTCAGGTTGAGATTGTACAGGGCATTGGTGAAGCCTCTTATGGAATAGTGTGTCCAGTTCTGGTCTCCCAGTTATAGGAAGGATATTATCAAGCTAGAGAAGGCTTAGAAAAGATTTACCAGGATGTTGCTGGGTATAGAGGGTTTGAGTTGTAAAGAAAGGCTGGATAGGCTGGGATAACAAGGTGTAGAACTAGATGAACAAAGCAGGTCAGGCAGCATCAGAAGAGCAGAAAAGCTGACGTTTCGGGTCTGGACCCTTCTTCAGAGAACATTTCTGAAGAAGGGTCCAGACCCGAAACATCAGCTTTCCTGCTCCTCTGATGCTGCTTGGCCTGCTGTGTTCATCCAGCTCTACACCTTGTTATCTCAGATTCTCCAGCATCGGCAGTTCCTACTATCTCTGAACAGGCTGGGCATTTTTTCACTGGAGCGTCGGAGGTTGAAAGGTGACCTTATAGAAGTTCAAAAAATAACGAGGGTTATCGATAGTGTTAATCCCCTAGGATGGGGGAATTTAAAGACTAGGGGGCACATTTTTAAGGTGAGAGGAGGGAGATTTAAAAATGATATGAGGGACAAATTTCTTTTACACAGAAGTCGGTTCACATGTGGAATGAACTTCCAGAGGAAGCGGCAGACGCAGGTGCAGTTACAGCGTTTAAAGGCATTTGGACAAGTACATGACTAGGAACGTTTCGGAGGGATATGGGCCAAATGCAGGCAGGTGGACTAGTCTAGTTTGGGATTGTGTTCAGCATGGACTGGTTGGACCGAAGGGTCTGTTTCCGTGCTGTATGGCTCTAAGACCCTATTAGGGATTCTATGAAATCCTTGGTATTCCATTTTAGAAAGGAAGGCAGGGCCCTGGGAGAGGTTAGAGAATGTCATCCTGCTGCACAGCAGGGAGGAGTGGGTCAGGAAAATGTGACCATTCTCCAAACCAGAGAAGGTTGAGTGTAGATTCAATAGAAACATTGAGAAATTGTCAGACATTGAGGCTAACTGACTAAAATGGCTGGAGGTTGGGGAGAGTGGGGGAGGGTGTGGTGCAGATGAGAAGAGGCTGGTGTCAACTGGAACGCGTTGCCTGAAATCAGATCCCAAAGGGACTTTCAAAAGGGAATGGGAGAAATATTTCAAATAAATGAGGAGGAAAAGAAAAGACAACAAGCAGCCGGTGTGGGACAAGGAAGAAAGCTCTTTCAAAGGGCTAGTACAGAGGTGATGGAGTGAATGGCCTTCGTCAAAGCTGAGTGATGGCTTGATTTGTCCCTGGGTGTCCTCAGTCATGGGTGGAGGTAGATATTATTGGATTTAACGCTTAAATCACAAGCTTAACTATCATTGATAAGGTACCAAAAGCACTCAATGATGTGAGCATCATTGGCATTTGTTACCTATCTCTAATTGCCCCTTGAACTGAACATCTAACCAGGGCAGCTAAGTGTCAACTACATTGCTGTTGGCCTGGAGTCACGTGTAGGCCAGACGGGGTAAGGATGGCAGATTTCCCTCCCTAAAGGGCATCAATAAAGCAGAAGGGTTTATCCAAAATTCAATGGCAGTTTCATGGCCACCATCGCTGAGATGCGCTTTCAATTCCTGATTTATTAACTGAACTTTTGTGGTGGGATTTGAACCCATGACCCCACAGCATTGGCTTGGGTTTCTAACCCAGTGACCACTGCCTGCTCCTTAACTAATTCCACAAGAGCTCGGTGCATCAAATAAATACGATATTTACTGTTACTCACATCGTGAGAGCTGGATCCCTGCGCAACTCTGGTTTTGCAAACTGTAAAAAGATATTCAAAACGAAAATTAAATCCAATTGGAATAAAACCAATCTTCCTGTCATGAGGACTCAGAACGTTGTGACTTCACACCGAGATGATGGAGGTAGTGTTTTACAGCAGCAAAGACAGAAATTGCTGGAAAAGCTCAGCAGGTCCAGCAGCAGCTGTGGAGAGAAATCAGAGTTAACGTTTCGGGTCCGGTGACTCTTCCTCAGAACTGATGGTAGCTAGGAAAATGTTGGTTTATATGCAGAAGATAGGGTGGGGGGAGGGGGTAAGGAGTAAACGATAGGTGGGGATAGAGCCCAGAGACAGAACAGATGGATAGACAAAGGAAAGGATAATGATTAGGCTAGGAGGATAAGTGGGAACGGTTAGTGGCTAACAATGGATCGAGTGTAATTGCAGAATATGTGAATAACAAGGTCTGGTGTGTAGGGGTTGGGGTAAGGACATGGGAGAGCTCAAACCCTAAAGTTATTGAACTCGATATTGAGTCCAGAAGGCTGCAGGGTCCCCAGGTGGAAGGTGAGGTGCTGTTCTTCGTTGCAGAACCACAGCAAGCCTGAGACAGAGATGCTGGCCATGGAACACGGTGGTGTGTTCAACCGGAAGCTCAGGGTCATTTTTAACGGGAAGAACGTAGACGTTCTGTGAAGCTGTCACCCAGTCTACGTTTCATTTCCCCAAGTGTAGAGGAGGCCACATTGTGAGCAGTAGACTAGATTGTGTGAAGCGCAGGTAAAGTGCTGCTTCCCCTGGAAGGTATGTTTGGGGCCCTTGGATACTGAGGAGGGAGGAAGTAAATGGACAAATGTTCCAGCCCCTTCCTACTCAATCCCCAACACATCCCAAAGTGGTCTATAGCCAAGTCTTTTCTTCTGAAGTACGCTCAGTGGCGTCAAGGTAGGAAACTCGGCTGCCAAACTGTGCACAGCAAGCTCCCATAAACTGCAAAGTGATAAATTTTTGAGGGAATATCGGTCGATGGGTCAATACTGGTGCCAGGACCACGGGAAATGTCCATGTTCGAGATACAAGTCAAACTAAAACAGCTCCAGACTTGATAGGGAGCCGGGGTTCAGCGAGTGCTGGACCGAGTGTTACGGTCCCTCCCTCTAGGCCTCAACTCTACTTTCCTGTCTATACCTCGTCGATGTCCTTGTTGGTGAAGGAGCCGTCAAACTCTGCCTCGAGGAAACTCAAAACTCCAGCCTCCAATGCTCTGAGGACAGGTTAATTCCATCAGTTTTATGACTCTCTTGAGACAAAACATAAATTCGACTCATCCCTACAGGGTGGGGGCAGGGGGCGGTGAGCCCGGCGCAGGGTGGGGGGAGGTGGCGCGGCGCGGGGTGGGGAGAGGGGAGTGCGAGCCTGGCGCGGGGTTGGGGGAGGGGGGGAAAGAGGGGAGGGGAGAGCGAGCGCGGCGCGGGTTTGGGTGGGGCGGAGAGCGAGCCTGGTGCAGGGTTGGGGGGGGGGGGGGGGGAGATGTGAGCCCAGAGCGAGGGGAGAACGGGTCCTGAGGCGACATTAGCGAGGTAGGCCCAGTGGCATGAAATGACGCTCAATGATTGGTGACTCCATCCTTGGCTGGGTCCAGCTCTGGCGATGGCTAAGTGGTAACAGGAAAGCACGGGGCAACAGCGACCGTAGCATTAGTCTCAGATGTTGATGTGCCTAGCGCAAGGCGAGTTGGCCAGTCGGCGGAAGATGGCATCCGAGGATTGGCGACTTGGGTGTTAGTTGGGTGTGGTGGCTCTGAACCGCCTCAGAACTGTAGAGGGGCTTCAATTTAAGCTACATCTTTTCATTTTTCTCTAATTCTTAAAACTATCAAAATGATGCCGCATTATGGCGACAAATGAAAGATATTCACCATATTTTATTGCACTTTGCTGTAAAACACACATTGATTCATTCAAATGGGTGGTCCGTGGCTGCGGGATTTGTGGTGATTGTAATGAGGTCAGCTTCATAGAATATGAGCTCCCTGAATGGGGCTGTTAATCTGGTCTGATCAGGGAGCCCTGACTGACAGACATAAACAGGAGGGTCAGAGGTTTTGTTCACTCTGAGAGCTGGATCTCAGAGGAGTGGGGTGAGGGGAAGCTGGGTCACTGTCAAGGACTCTCCAGGTGTAAATTAAGGTGACTTGGTAACAGGACACCGGTCTCTGTGGAGTTATTTCAGAATGCTTTATGTCTACCCGAGAGGGCAGATAAAACTCTCAGGTGGGGGGAAGGCATCTCTGACATTGCAGCACTCTCTCAGGAAAATGAGGAATGTTCATCTCAGACAGAGAAAGATGGGGAAAGAGAGAGAGGGAGAGAGAGAAGGAGACAGAGAAGGGGGGGAGAGAGAGAGAGACAGAGAGACAGAGAAAGAGACAGAGAAGAGAGAGAGAGAGAGAGAGAGAGAGAGAGAGAGAGAGAGAACGAACGTAGGCCTTCCACCACATTCACAAGTATCCACTCCCTCCACCACCGACGCTCAGTCGCAGCAGTGTGTACTATCTACAAGATGCGCTGTAGAAATTCACCAAAGATCCTCAGACAGCACCTTCCAAACCCACGACCACTTCCATCCAGAAGGACAAGGGCAGCAGATACATGGGAATACCACCTGCTGTGAGATCCCCTCTGAGCCACGCACCATCCTGACTTGGAAATATATCGCCGTTCCTTCACAGTCACTGGGTCAAAAACCCAGAATTCCCTCCCTAAGGGCATGGTGGGTCAACCTACAGCCCATGGACCGCAGAGGTTCAAGGAGGCAGCTCACCCCCACCTTCTCAAGGGTGCAACAAGGGACGGGGCAATAAATTGCTGGGCCCAGCCAGCGACACCCATGTCCCACAAGAGACAAAAAAAAAAACTAGGCCTCAGTTTACGAATAGAAAAAACAAAATCCACTTCAGTGGCCTTTAATGATTGGTCAGTGCTGCTCCACAGTCCAGCCAAGAGGAGGATGCTGGGATACAGTCCATGGGTGGCCTTTGACCTCTGTCCTCTGACCCTGCTTCATGCATGAGTGCACCCCCACCCCCCAAAACCACACTTTAAGGGCAGCAATCGGGATAAAAAGTCCTTGCATTGCCCCCACCCCAAATGCTCATCGTTGGTACTGATTCTAATTGGAGCACTGCTGGCTTGAAATGAGAACAAGCTGGGAGTGTGGTTTACTCAGGAACACAATTTGCAAAGCAGGAGTTTATGAAGCCTCCTTCAGGTGCGCTTTTCCAGCGTTTTCCCTGTTCATTTCCTTCTACCTTTTCCTTCAGCAATGTAGCCCGGAGAACACAAGTTGCAGCATGTTATTCGTGAGATCAGATAGGGGCTTGGAGTGTACCACACACTGGTACAAACATCCCACTTACAAACTGCAGTCTCCTGCTGGCACCACCATGTAAAAACTCAGAGTGCAACACATATAGAGACAGAGAGCGCGAGACAGAGAGCGCGAGACAGAGAGCGCGAGACAGAAATAGAGACAGAGAGATAGCGAGGATGTGAGAGCAAAGCAGGGCAAGGGCAGAGCAGGCAAAGAAGGGAGAGGGAGATGGAGGGAGTGAGGAATCGAGTGAGTGAAAGAGAGAGAGGTCATAGAAATGTGGGAGAGAGTACACACAAGGGAGATCGTGGAAGGGAGAATGCACAGGGAAAGCGTGAGGGGGGGAGAGAGAGAGTGAGAGAGTGAGATGGGGCGGGGGGGGGGAGGGAAAGAGAGAGGAAAAGCACAAGGAGGAAACACCGTCAGATGTTGGGAGTGACAGACTTGTACTTTCACACAGACGGCCAAAATACTCACTGAGTGGAAAGGTCAAGTTTCGTTCTTTAATCAGATGCAGGATCTCGCTTTGGTTTCCTGTAGCCAGCTCCAGATATGGAGGATTGCAGAACTGATGACCTACAGTGTAGAAAGTCCATTTTTTTAGAAAAGAAGGAAATGAGACTCTGAAACGAGGATCTGAACAGGAATGGGCCAGTGATTAACCCAGTTCGAGTCGCTGTGAATGGCAGAGGGCCGCACATTTCACAGGGACAGGCGTATCAGAGACATTAAAACCGAGATAGCAAGCAGGTAGCTAAGCCCCTGTAAGGTAGAATTACTGCCCTGGGATAACGTGTACAGGAGGAGAGGGGTGCAAATGACTCAATATTGCTGCAGCTAATGATACACAGAAGAAATAAGAACATAACCTAAGAATATAAATGTCACAGAATTGATATGGAGCAAAGAGGAGGCCATTTAGCCCATCTTGTCTGCACCAGCTCCCTTCATAAGCATCATGCTTACAGCCAGTTCTGCCTTTACCCCAGGACCCTGCACACTGTCACTACTCAACAAACCTTCCAATGCCCTGTTTAATGTTTCAATTGAACCTCCCGCTGTAGCATTCCCAGGCCCTAACGCCTCTGAAGACATGTTTTTCTCCCCTCTCACCTCATATTTGCTGCTTTTGCAAATATCCTCCCCCCGCCCTCCACCAACAACCATCTGTGCCCTCACCTTGTTTTACAACTTTCTCCCCTGTTACTCTGTCCAGCCCCTTCATGGTTTAGAAAACTTCTATCAAGTCTCCCCTTAGCCCTCTCCCATCCATCTTCCTAACAGAAGTTTCTCATCCGTGGAAGTAGTCTCGTTGACCTCTTCCTCGCTCTGTTTTTGTTTCTGATTTACAGCATCTGCAGTTCCTTTGGTTTTTGATTCTGGCAGACCGCTCGGTGCTTCTGCCTTAAAACCTCTCTTCAAAAACAAAATATCGGGACAAAATAACCTCAAGTATCATCATTTAATTTACTGTCCTTTTATTCATCACTGTGTGCTTGCTCTGTCTCTGTCCTGTGCTTTTTAAGTGTCTTCTGTGTTTTTATACCCAGGTCTCTCTGCTCCTAAACACTCTCCGGGGTTGTCCCCTTTATTTCAGATTTATTTCCTTGTTCTTTCGTCCAAAGTGCTTCACCTCGCACTTCTTCGTGTGGAACGTCATCTGCCACCTGTCTGCCCTCCATCAACGTGTCAACATTCTTCTGGACCGCCATCCTCACAGTTGACAACTTTTTGAAGCTGTGGGACGGTGGCTATTTTGTACCAGCAAACCGCTCTCCCCCCCCACCTCAACAAAATGACCGCTAGGTTCGCATGAAATTTTGGCGCCAGGAAGTGATCTCTCTCCAAAATGAGCAACAAATCTCACACACACACACGCACACCCCACTCCAGCCGGCGTAGAAAGGGGAGATCTTTAACTCCGAGAAACTCTGACAAAGCTGCACCCCAACTCGCAACCTGGAAGCCATGTACTGGGGGTATCCGACAACTGTGTGTGTGCGTGTGCGTGTGCGTGCGTGCGCGCGTGTGTGTGCGTGTGCACGTATGTGCGTGTGTCTGTCTGTTTGTGGTGGGGGGAGGGTAGAAACCAACCTTGGTCCAGGCACTGCAGCTCCTGAATAAGTTTGTAGGATTGAAAGCGATCTGACAATCTTCGCATCGCCGGCAAGGGATCCAACAAAATCGTTTGGGGATGGGCTTCGACATAATCCTGTAATGAAGGGGTTCAATTTAAAAGGAAAGGAGAGTTGTTGCATTTCTAGAGCAACTTTCAGAACCTTTCAAAAGCCCTGAGGTGCTTCACAGACAAATAAAGCAGTTTTTTTCCTAATCATCCTGAAGTGTCTGTTATAATACAGGAAACATGGCAGCCATTTTGCTCTCAGCAAGATCCCACTCCCAACAGCCATGTGTTAACAACCAGATCGTTTTTATTCTAAAGGGCTTATGGAAGTAGTTTCAGGAAAAAACTGACCCCCATCTAAACCTGACCGGCAAAGGTAAAGTTGCCATAGGGCTGCTCTCTCTAATGAGACAGAGAGATGATGGGGGGTGGGGTCACCACACCTCAGGCAAGAGGAGGGAGTAGAATCATTCACGGTAATCTCACCTGGTGTGGGAATTGGCACTGTTGGCACTGCATTGCAAACCAGACATCCAGCCAACTGAGCTAACCAAGCTCCACTTGGAGTCAGAGTCATACAGTACGCAGACAGACCCTTTGGTCCAACCCGTCCATCCCAGCCAGATATCCTAAATTAGTCTAGTCCCATTTGCCAGCATTAGGCCCCATCCCTCTAAACCCTTCCCATCCATGTACCCATCCAGATGCCTTTTAAATGTTGCAATTGTACCAGCCTCCACCACTTCCTCTGGCGGCTCATTCCATACACGCACCACCCTCTGCATGAAAAAGTTGCCCCTTAGATCCCTTTTAAATCTGTCTCCTCTCACCTTAAACCCGTGCCCCTCTAGTTTTGGACTCTCCCACCCTGGGGAAAAGACCTTGTCTATTCACCCTATCCATGCCCCTCATGATTTTATAAACCTCCATAAGGTCAGCCCTCAGCCTCTGACGCTCCAGGGAAAATAACCCCAGCCTATTCAGCCTCTCCCTGTAGCTCAAACCCTCCAACCCCGGCAACATCCTTGTAAATCCTTTCTGAATCCTTTCAAATTAAACAACATCCTTCCTACGGCAGGGAGACCAGAATTGAACACATTATTCCAAAAGTGGGCCTAACCAATGTCGTGTACAGCTGTAACATGACCCTCCCAACTCCTGTACTCAATGCACTGACCAATAAAGGCAAGCGTACCGAACACCTTCTTCACCGCCCTGTCTACCTAGGACCCCATCTTCAAGGTACTACCAACCTGCACTCCGAAGTCTCATCATATGGTCACAGGAGGCGACGATCTAGTGGTATTATCGCTGGACTGTTAATCCAGAGACCCCAGTAATATTCGGGGACCTGGGTTCGAATCCCAATGGTGGAATTTGGATCCAATAGATAACTGGAATTACGGGTTAAATGATGAGCATGGATTCATTGTTGTGGAAAACCCCATTCGGTTCACTAATAGGGAAGGAAACTGCCATCCTTACCGGAGATAAAAGGTACTGCAGATGCTGGAGAATCCGAGATAACAAGCATGGGGCTGGATGAACACAGCAGGTCAAGCAGCATCAGAGGAGCAGGAAAGCT
>JAHRHZ010000001.1:5293959-5313574 GCA_024137785.1 Ginglymostoma cirratum
CCTGCTGCCATCCTTACCTGGTCTGGCCTACATGTGACTCCAGACCCACAGAAATGTGGGTGACTCTTAACTGCCCTCTGGACAATTAGGGATGGGCAATAAACGCTGAACTGGGCAACAACGCCTCTCCTCCCACAAATGAATTAAAGAAAAATGCCCCAGAACCTTAACGTTAAGTGCATAAGTCCTGCCCTTTGTAATAGTGAGGACTGGAGGTAACAGAGGGAAAAGATGCAAAGGGGCAGTTTTAGTGAAAGGAGAGATCTTTATAGGTGGAGGGACAAGCTTGCGGCAACCAGAGAGCTATTTCAAATGGCTGGCGTGGGTGCAACATGTAAAATGGTTTCCGTCTGCGCTGTCACTCTGGGACAAGGGCTGGCTGTACCTGAAATTTTTGGATGAGCTGCTGGGACTGGGTGTCATTCTGATCGGCGTCTCGCATCAAGTCTGAAAGTTTGTGAATGATCAGATCGAAAGGTCCCTGGTCTTCGATCGACTGTGTCAGATCAATCTGCAAGTCAACAAGGTTGGGGTGGGGGGGCGTGGAGGGGGGAGGAAAGAAAAAAAAATATCAAAATCTGTCTACAAACGCATCAACTGAATCAGATCCCATCAGGGAATAACTGTTGCCAAAGGAGAGCGGTTTCAATGGACACACCTCAATATGTTTCCCCACCTTACATAACCCATAACTCTCTTCGAAACCCCTAAATTTGCTCGGGTGGGGTTGAGGGGACCAATCGTTTCAGGGACCCGGAACCCACTCCAGCTGTGAGAGAATACAAAACTTGTACTCTGACAGAAACGGCTGGAGAAACTCGGTAAGTCTGGCAGCGATCGGTGGAGAGAGAGAGAGAGAGAGAGACAGAAGAGTCAACGTGTGACTCTTCTTCAGAATGTGGGGCACGGCTGAGCCTGGAGATGGGTGATCTTCCTTCGTGACCATGGCATTGTCTCTTTCAGCCAGAAGGCAAGGAGGACTTAACCATGTCACTGTAGGTCTCGAGTCATGTGTAGGCCCAGAACAAGTAAAGGTGGCAGATATTTCACTCCCCCCACCTCCAAAGGGGCATTAAGCGAACCAGATGGGGTTTTTAACCAACATTCCACTAATTATATTGTTACCATCACTGATGCTGGCTTCTGAATGTGGAGTTAAGGCTCTAATTGTTAGGATTATCATTATAGAGCCATAGAGTTACACAGCGCGGAAACAGACCCTTCGGTCCAACTCGTCCGTGCCGACCAGATATGCTGAATAAATCGAGTCCCATTTGCCAGCATTTGGCCCATATCCCTCTAAACCCTTCCCCATCCATGTACCCATCCAGATGCCTTTTAAATGTTGTAATTGTACCAGCCTCCGCCACTTCCTCTGGCAGCTCGTTCCACACACGCACCACCCTCTGCGTGAAAATGTCACCTCTTAGGTCCTTTTTATATCTTTCTCCTCTCACCTAAACCTATGCCCTCTGGTTTTGGACTCCCCTACCCTGGGGTAAAGACCTTGGCTATTCACCCTATCCATGCCCCTCATGATTTTATAAACCTCTATAAGGTCACCCCTCAGCCTCCGAATCTCCAGGGAAAGTAGCCCCAACCTATTCAGCCTCTCCCTATAGGTCAGACCCTCCAACAATCACTAAAGAAGGGTTAGAAACAGTGAGGCTTGCTGGGCCGAAGGGCCTGTTCTTGCACTGTGTTGGATTGCATGATGACCTTGAAGCCATTGGCAATCGTCAGGGGGAAAAAAAAACCCACCTTTTAGGAAGGAAATCTGCCCCCTTTACCCAGTCTGCCCTACATGTGACTCCAGACCCACCGCAATGGGGTTGACTCTTAACTGCCCTCTGGGTAATTAGGGATGGGCAATAAATGCTAGCCCGGGCAGTGATGCCCTTATCCCATGAGTGAATTAAAAATATTCCAGATTTACTCAGTTAAATGATAATAATTTCCCTCTGCAGCTATCCCACCCTCTGCAGGTGGGATTTGAACTGACATCCCCAGAGGAGTTCAGTTCTCTCTTACACTTGTCAAGTTTTTCCGATAATGACCACATTATTGCATTCCCACCCTATCCCCTGAATAAATCTGTGGAAAGACACTCATTACTAATGAAAAACCTCACTTCGAAATACTGATAAGGCATTGTTCGTCAGTTGTTTGGATAAATCATTATTTCTATTTTCTTGTGTGAATCACTCATTCTAGCCTAGCGTTGTGGTTCCAGAAACTACTCGATTAAATCTCGGAATCATACAGTTGGCATCAAATCAGCCTGATTAATCATTGCCCCTTGGGAAAGAGTATTCATCACAGGAGGCTTCCTTGTATCCTATTCCCCACCTCCACAGCTGTCCCCCACCCTCTCTCACCCTGTAATAATCACCAGGAACAGATGACAGGGGTGGGGTGTGGGGGGGGTGGGGGAGCGCGGTGGTTGTTGCATGAAGTAGAGAGAGACAGAGGGGGAGCAGGAAGGGGGAAGGAGGGAGAGAGAGGGAGAGAGAAAACGAAAGCGCGGGAAAGGGAGCGGGAAAGGCGAGGGAGGGAGGGAGAGGAAGCGGGAAAGGTGAAGGAGGGAGTAATGATGGAGAAAGAGGGAGACAGAAAGATGAGAGTGGGAGAAAAACCCGGAGAGAGAGAGGTATGGATATGAGGGGACTGTTTTATGTGGAGACAGTGAGTAAATTGGGCCTGTATTCGTTGGAGTTTAAAAGAATGAGAGGCGATCTTATTGAAACAGACAAGATTCTTAGGGGCCTTGACAGGTTGGGTGTGGAGAGATTGTATCTCCCTTGTGGGAGAGTCTAGGACTAGAGGGACATCATCTCAGAGTAAGGGATCGCACACTGAAGAGAGAAATGAAGAGGAATTTCCTCTCTCTGTGCGAAGTGAATCTGGGGAATTCTTTATCAATGAGGGCTGTCATTGAGCGTATTCAAGGCTGAGACAGACAGGTTTTTAATCAAAGAGGGAATCAATAGTTCTGGGCAAAAGGCAAACTGGAGTTGAGGATCATTAGATCAACCACGATCTGGTTGACACAG
Organism: Ginglymostoma cirratum; assembly: GCA_024137785.1. Taxonomy (NCBI): domain Eukaryota; kingdom Metazoa; phylum Chordata; class Chondrichthyes; order Orectolobiformes; family Ginglymostomatidae; genus Ginglymostoma; species Ginglymostoma cirratum. The sequence continues at coordinate 5,297,013 of JAHRHZ010000001.1, forward strand.
CAGACTTGATGGGCTGAATGGCCTACTCCAGCTCTTATATCTTATAGATAGGTGAGAGACAGAAAGATGGGGGGAGGGGTATGAAAGAAGGGGAAAACAGAAGCAGATTATAGGAGGACTACAGAGATGAAGGGAGCAGCAGCATTAGACTGGAGCAATAACCATTACAAATCTACATAACACTCTGTGAAACACATCAGGATGCCCCAGGCGCTTGTGGAAGGGGCACTGAAGTGGAAAGGTGCTTCTCTGGGTCAGCTCAGGGACCTGTGCGAGGGCTTTCAACGTCAGGAGTGAAGAGGATCAGAGAAAGCTGCAGGAGACATGGAGAGGGCTGACTAACAGCTTCTCATGGCAGGGACAAGTAGACACCACCTGTTTCTGTGGGCGTCCTGACTGGTAGAGTAGGGAACTGGCTGATCCTCTGAGCTCTGAGAGTGACACCAGCACAATAGCTGGACAGAGGGAGTAGAACAGAACTGCAACAATACACAGCACTCTCTTGGACATCAGACCCAGAGGGGGAGAGAGTGGGGGGGGGAAGCGGGGTTGGTGCTTGACAGAGTCAGGATAACTAAGCCTCGTGAAGGGGGGGGGGGGCACGGGGTGAACAGTCTAGAGAAGAACACAGAACGGTTTCAAAATATAGACTCTACATCTTTAAGAGATCGTGAGGAACTGTTCACTCACAAGGTCCTCAGTCTTTAGATTTCTCTCCCCCAGACACCAGCAAAGACCATAAGACATAGGAGTGGAAGTAAGGCCATTCGGCCCATCGAGTCCACTCCGCCATTTAATCATGGCTGATGGGCATTTCAACTCCACTTACCTGCACTCTCCCCGTAGCCCTTGATTCCTTGCGAGATCAAGAATTTATCAATCTCTGCCTTGAAGACATTCAACGTCCCGGCCTCCACTGCGCTCCGTGGCAATGAATTCCACAGGCCCACCACTCTCTGGCTGAAGAAATGTCTCCTCATTTCCGTTCTAAATTGACCCCCTCTAATTCTAAGGCTGTGCCCACGGGTCCTAGTATCCCCACCTAACGGAAACAACTTCCCAGCGTCCACCCTTTCTAAGCCATGCATTATCTTGTAAAGTTTCTATTCGATCTCCCCTCAACCTTCTAAACTCTAATGAATACAATCCCAGGATCCTCAGCCGTTCATCGTATGTTAGGCCTACCATTCCAGGGATCATCCGTGTGAATCTCCGCTGGACACGGTCCAGTGCCAGTATGTCCTTCCTGAGGTGTGGGGCCCAAAATTGGACACAGTATTCTAAATGGGGCCTAACTACAGCTTTATAAAGTCTCAGAAGCACATCGCTGCTTTTATATTCCAACCCTCTTGAGATAAATGACAACATTCCATTCGCTTTCTTAATCACGGACTCAACCTGCAAGTTAACCTTTAGAGAATCCTGTACTAGCACTCCCAGATCCCTTTGTACTTCGGCTTTATGAATTTTCTCACTGTTCAGAAAATAGTCCATGCCTGTATTCTTTTTTCCAAGGTGCAAGACCTCACATTTGCTCACGTTGAATTTCAGCAGCCATTTCCTGGACCACTCTCCTAAACTGTTTAAATCATTCTGCAGCCTCCCCACCTCCTCCGTACTACCTGCCTGTCCACCCAACTTCGTATCATCGGCAAACTTCGCCAGAATGCCCCCAGTCCCTTCATCCAGATCATCAATATATAAAGTGAACAGCTGCAGCCCCAACACTGAACCCTGTGGGACACCACTTGTCACCGGTTGCCATTCTGAAAAAGAACCTTTTATCCCAATTCTCTGCCTTCTGTCAGACAGCCAATCCTCAATCCATGCCAGTAGCTCACCTCGAACACCGTGGGCCCTCACCTTACTCAGCAGCCTCCCGTGAGGCACCTTATCAAAGGCCTTTTGGAAGTCTAGATGGATAACATCCACTGGGTTTCCCTGGTCTAACCTACTTGTTACCTCTTCAAAGAATTCTAACAGGTTTGTCAGACACGACCTTCTCTTACTAAATCCATGCTGACTTGTTCTAATCCGACCCTGCACTTCCAAGAATTTAGAAATCTCATCCTTAACGATAGATTCTAGAATTTTACCAACAAACCGAGGTTAGGCTAATCGGCCTATAATTTTCCATCTTTTGACTTGATCCTTTCTTAAACAAGGGGGTTACAACAGCGATTTTCTAATCTTTTGGGATTTCCCCTGACTCCAGTGACTTTTGAAAGATCATAACCAACGCCTCCGCTATTTCCTCAGCCACCTCCCTCAGAACTCTAGGATGTAGCCCATCGGGGCCAGGAGATTTATCAATTTTTAGACCTTTTAGCTTTTCTAGCACTTCCTCTTTTGTAATGCCTACCAAACTCAACTCTGTCCCCTGACTCTCCTTAATTGTTGGGATATTACTCATGTCTTCCACTGTGAAGACTGACGCAAAATACTTGTTACACATACACATAAGCGAAGGCTGGGATATTAAAATTTATTCGAGGCTAAGTTAGGCAGGTTCTTAATAAAAAAAAACCGAAAGAACTGCGGACACTGTGAATCAGGAACAAAGATGGAAGTTGCTGGAAAAGCTCAGCAGGTCTGGCAGCATCTGTGAAGAAGAAAAAAAAATTCAGAGGCAACGTTTCGGGTCCGGTGACCCTTCCTCAGAACTCTTGACAGAAGTTAGACCGGTTCTTAGTTGATAGAATTAAGATGTATAGATAGAATCCTTACTGTGTGGTAGGGGGAAAGGCATCGCCCACGCAGTTACACCATTTGCAATCTGACCATGGGATCTGCTCCATACACATAGGTTCAAATGGCATTCCCAGCTGGTACCAACCCACCCTTTGTCCTTGCAAATGGCACACAGCAATCTCAAAACTACACAGGCCAAATTTTCAAGTCAAGTTCCCTTCCCCAGCTGCCCCCCAACCCCACTCCCTGGGAGGTCCATGTGTAAGGTCTTTCACGACCAGAAGCCAATGCAATGCTATTGGAACATTGGTCCAATTCTCTCTAGGAAGGACGTGCTGATAGAGTGAGGTGTATAGAGAGAGAGAACACAAGGAGATTCACATGTTGCTGAACCACATTCTGCTCCCATGATGCAAGCACCTCGTTACATTCAGAAGGCCCTTTCCCTGGATTAGCAGCACAGGCAAGATTCCCATCTCCGTCCACCCCGAGCACACATAGAATCCTGAACATAAGGGGTTCGAACTGGGCAGAAAAACGCAAACAGGAAGCACTGGGAACACTGAGCGGGACAAAAATCCAAACAGGAAGCACTGGGAACACGGAAAAAGACAGACAGCAACTGCAGGGGAGGGAACGCCGAGATTTTTCAGCCCAATAGCTCTTCGTCAGAAACTAAAATAAATCCAGTGAGAGGTCATCACACGAAACAAGGATGTGATCTTTTACCACCGCTCCAACAACAACGAGACGCTGCAAATCTTGCGCTTCTTCCAACATTTTCTATTCTTCATTTCAAATTGGAAACAGGGTTTGTAAACATTTCTAACACACGACGATCTGAATCTAGGCAATAAGCCGAGCCTCAGAGTCGGAGAAAAGGTTCTGCTATTTTCAAAAGGACACAGATCCAATCCTTCATGGCCTCCAACGTCAGGGCCAGCACAGACATGGGAACCCCAGCTCCTGCAAGCTGAGCCACTCACCATCCTGACTTGGAAATATGCCTACACTTCATTCAATCCAGTCTACTGTATCCACTCTTCACAATGTGGTCTCCTCTACATTAGAACATAGACCTGTACAGCACAGAAACAGACCCTTCGGCCCACAATGTTGAGCCAAACATGATGCCAAATTAAACTAATCCCTTCTGCCTGCCCTCGGTTCATATCCCTCCATTCCTTGCTTATTCATGTGCGCATCTAAAATTCTCTTAAAGACCCCTGTTGTATCGACCATTAGTCCTGTCAGTGTGTTCCAAACTCCTACCCCTCTGTGTAAAAAGTGTGCCCCTCACATCTCCTTTGAACGTTCCCCCTTTCACGTTAAATACACACTTAATTTTAGACATTTCAACTCTGGGAAAAAGATTCTGACCTTCAACCCTATCCATGCATCTCATACTTTTATATAGACTCCTATCAAGTCTTCCCTCAGCCTCCGCCACTCCAAAGAAACTACCCAAGCTTTTCTAGCCTCTCCTTACAGCTCAAACTCTCTAATCCAGGCAGCATCCTGGTAAACCTCTTCTGCTCCCCCCTCTCCGAAACCTCCACATCCTTCTGTAATGAGGCGACCAGACTGAAGAGACGAAGCATAGACTTGGTGATTCCTTCGCATAACCACCCTCATTCTGTCCACAAAAAAAATGACCCCGAGCTTCCAGTTGCCTGCCCCTTCAACACACCACTGTGATCCCTGGCCAGCATCTTTTGCCGCAGGGTTCCAGCGAAGCTCAGCGCAAGCTGGAAGAACAGCACCTCATTTTCCGCTTGGGAGACCTGCAGCCCACTGGACTCAATATCAAGTTCGGTAACTTTAAGCCTTATCAAACTGCACACCCACGGTGCTGTTATGTCGTGTTACTTTCAGCTCAGCCTACCCATTCTCTCCTCTCAACTCTCATTATCACTGCTTCAGCTTCTCTTCTGTCCTGGCTAATCGTAATCCCCTCATCTGCCTGACTTTTTCATTACTCTGGACTCCAACTGGATTCTCCATTCCGTCCTTAAGGTCATGTTGGGTCAACCCACAGCAGGTGGACTGCAGCAATTCAAGAAGGCACCTTCTCTAGAGACGTGAGATAAACGCTGGCCCAGTCAGCGATGCCCATGTCTCACAAATGAATTTAAATTAAAAAATTCTCCATCTATCCACACATCCCTCCCCCAACCTGTGGGCCTCCCTTCACCCCTCAATCTGGTCTTTAGCACTTTTTCCCAGCTGCTAGGATTCTAAGCCTCGCGGATGATGCCAGACCTGCTGAGTTTCGTCAGCGATTTCTGTTCTTGTTGGAAATTCCCTGCAGTGTCACTAAGTCAAAGTCCTGGAAATGTCACCCCTCCCCACTGCCATTGGGGGTGTCCCGGCAGCTCACTACTGCCTTTCACAGGGCAATAAATGCTGACAATGATACCCATATCCACGAACAAGTTTAACACATTTATCAGAGTAAATCTTCCCCATGGAAATTATCCGCACACCTCGCACAGCGTCACAGATGGACATGAAGGAGGTAGAAACAAGCCGTGACTTACCTGCACAACCTCAATTCCTCTTGCCCTAAAGAACAGAAGATAAATCGGTGTTAAAATACTGGTCACTTTCTCAAGACTGAGTGAAGCTGTATCATCTCCCTCTTCCACTTAATCATTCAGGGAAGGTGCGGGGCACTGGTAACATCAATAGATGGGTGTTGGCTGCCCATCTCTAATTGCCCCTTGGCACTCGCTCGGCCTCTTGAGAGGGCAGATAAGAGTTAACCCCGTAGCGGTGGGCCTGGAGTCACTTACAGGGCCAACCCAGGTAAGGGTGGCAGATTTCCTTCCCTTAAGGGGCATTGGTCGACCAGATGGATTTTTACAACAATTAACAGCCACCATTTGCCATTAAGTTTTACATCACAGAAACAGGCCCTTCAGCCCATCGTGTCTACGCACGGGTTAGCAGCATCTCCCAGCACTCGGCCTGTAATCGTGCGCACTGCGGCATTTCAAATGCCTCATCTAAAAACTTCTTGAGGGTTCCTGTCTTTACCACCTTTTCAAGGCAGTGAGTTCCAGACGCCCACCAGCCTCTGGGTGTAAAACGTTTGCCTCAAATCCAACCCTCTACTGCTTATTTTATATCTGTGCCCTGTGGTTACTGATGACCCTATCATGGGGGGAATAGTTTCACCCTGTCTATCCTATCTACGCCCCTCAGAACTTTATAAACCACAAAAAGATCCGCACTCCCCGAGGGCGTAGTAATGTCGGAGGAGGTTACAAAGATAGGGAGGGGAGGGGAGGGGAGGGGAATGAGACCCCGGGAAGGAGAGCTCTAGAAAACAGAACCAGGATTGCTCCACTCCAGGTGTTTGAGCATGGCGATGAGATTCGCCACAGCCTGAAATCACTCCATATTGTACCAAGCTCTAACCAAGTGGGGGTTTGTCAAAGGAATTCATTAGCAGGGAATCGAACTCTACAACATCATAATCTCTCAGCAAACACACAGAGTGTGTGGGTTGGGAGTTCATGTGGAAAGGAACTGGGATATTCACCCAAGAGAAGGCTTGGCTAAAAGGCTGAGATAGAGTGGGAGGAGATTAATGCAAAGTACAGACACCATACCTGTTAGGACCTGTACCTGTACTCTAGGACCTGTCTCTGTACTGTATTTTTGACGTAATAGGTGCACGAATGTTAAATATTCACTACAACATGTAGATATGCTAAATGTGGGCAGTGCTCACTGCATAGCAGTTTGAAACAACTGCGTCAAATTGGATTACCAATCCTGTGAGGAGCAATTGACGAGACTGGGCCTATATTCAAGATAACAAGGTGTGGAGCTGGATGAACACAGCAGGCCAAGCAGCATCATAGGAGCAGGAAAGCTTGATGTTTCGGGCCTAGACCCTTCAGGCCTATATTCACTCGGGTTTAAAATAATGAGGAGTGATTGCATTGAACTAAGATAACGACAGGGATTGACAAGATAGATGCAGGAAGGATGGTGCTTTTTCATGGGCCAGAGTTTGGTGTGGAGGGGAATCGAGGTGGGAGAATTCTAAAACCACAGGCCAGTCTCAGAATAAGAGGTAGGCCATTGAAAACTGAGATTAGGAGAAATTCCTTCACCTTGTGGACAGTGAATCTTTACAATTCTGCACCCCAGAGAGCAGCAGAAGCTCCACCATTGAGTACATTCAAGGCCGAGACGGATAGGTTGAGATAATGAACATATCAAGGGAAAAAAGAGTTGAGGTGAAAGATCAGCCATGGTCTAGTCAAATTACAACAGGCTCGAGGGGCTGAATGGCCTACTCCCACGTGACTCTATGTCAGGCAGACAGCACCCTCCAACTCTGTCGGATTTCAATTTTCAAAAAGAATTTTTGTCGCACCTCTCATCTTTGAAGAACTTTATTGTTCTCTGTAGCCACCATCCTAATAGAGGAGGCACTGTGCACACAGCAAGATCCCACAAGAAGCACCTCTTCATGTGAGAAAGGAAGTGGGGTTGGTTAAGGGGTAAGGACAGTTGGTCAGAGGACTCTCCTTCGGAATAGGGACTGCCGAGCGATGAGAAGGAGGGGGCTCTTGGTTTAACATCTCGCCTGAAGGACAGCACCATCAACAGTGCAGTGCTGCCTCACCCCGTCCTACAGCAACTCGACTGGTTCCATTCCCCACCAACAAAAAGAAACTCCAGCCCTTTTGTCGAACGTGGTTTCCCTTTACATCAAGCAATGCCTACTTCACCCAATCATAACGCCCTGTTCCATTTATAATAGCTGTTTCCCCAAGAACCTATGTCAGCTGTAGCCCCCCCCACCCCCAAAATTCTCTCTCTCTTCTTAATCCATTGACCAGGAGTGATACTTTCCGCCAATCCACTGGGAACACTCCTGAATCTTGGGAATTTTGGAAGTTAATAGCTGCCACGCGTAAGAATTCTGGACAGACAGGTTTTAGATGTATAGGACACAACCTATCCATTCCTGGGGTAACAAGGTGTGGAGCTGGATGAGCACAGCAGGCCAAGCAGCAAAGGAGCAGGAAAGCTGACATTTTCGGGCCTAGACCCTTCTTCAGAAATTATTCCTGGGGATAAGTCTGCATTCAGTATCTCTTATCCCTCTTCTTACCTACTTGTATAACCTTTCTGAATTTGTTTTTTTAAATTTCTGGTTACTTTGGCAATGCTTTGCTGGCACCTAAACCTGATCCATTCCTCAGAGTTACTGTCTTCAGGATATCTGATACGGATCCTTTTTAAATCCAATAACAGCCTTAACCTCCTTGGAATTTTTTTTATTCACGCTTGGGATGTGAGTGTCGCCGGCTGGGCCCAACATTTATTGGCCGTCCCTAGTCGCCCCCTTGAGAAGGTGGTGGTGAGCTGCCTTCTTGAACCGCTGCTGTCCGTGTGCTGTAGGTTGACCCACAATGCCCTTAGGGAGGGAATTCCAGGATTTTGACCCAGCGGCAGTGAAGAAATGGTGAGTGACTTCGATTCAGAATCTCTACAGTGTGGAAGCAGGCTACTCAGCCCATCAAGTCCACAATGCCCCTCCAAATAGCATCCCACCTAGACTCACCCTCCTACCGTATTCCTGTAACCCTGCATTTCCCATAGCCTGCACATCCTTGGACACTATGGGGAAATTTAGCATGGCCAATCCCATCCTAACCTGCACATCTTTGGACTGCGGATGAAACCTGGAGGGAACCCACGCAGACTCAAGGAGAATATGGCAAACTCCACATAGACAGTCACCCGAAGATGGAATCAAACCCTGGTCCCTGGTGTTGTGAGGCAGCAGTGCTAACCGCTGAGCCACCGTGCTGCATGGAGGAGAACTTGGAGGTGGTGGTGTTCCCATGTATCTGCTGCCCTTGTCCTTCCAGATGGAAGTGGTCGTGGGTTTGGAAGGTGCTATCTGAGGATCTTTGGTGAATTTCTGCAGGGCATCTCGTAGATGGTACACACTGCTGCTACTGAGCGTCGATGGTAGGGAGAGCAAATTTCATGGCCATGGTGCCAATCAAATAGGGCTGCTTTGTCCTGGATGGTGTTGAGCTTCTCGAGTGTTGTTGGAGCTGCCCCCATCCAGGGCAAGTGGCGAGTATTCCATCACACCCCTGACTTGTGCCTTATAGATGGTGGGACAGGCTTTGGGGAGTCAGGAGGCGAGTTACTCGCTGCAGGACTCCCAGCCTCTGACTTGCTCTTGTGGCCATTTTGTTTATGTGGCAGGGATTATCCTTCCCAGTCTTTCAGTAGTTGACCCCACCTGTAGTTTCCCTACAGTCTGTACCTCAGGAGGGTTAATGAATCTTGGGCGTGCAAAATAAAAGATTTGCATTTCCATAGCACCTTTCCAAAGCATTTTAAAGCCTGATTAAGTTATTTTGGAAGCGTAGTCATGGTTGGCAAATTGTGCATGACAAGCTGTCAGAAGCAGCAACAAATGCCGATGTAGAACCTTTCATGTTGCAGAAGTTCTCTGGCAATGGAAAACCAAACGGGTCCACAGCTCAGGGCATGTTAGAGAAAATGCTGGGACAAAAAGGTCAGAGAGAGAGCGAGAGGTGGAGGAATTTGGGGGGTGGGAGACGTTTCTGAGTTTGGGGTCCAAGCAGCTGCCAACGGCAGAACGACTCAAGTCGAAGGATGCTGAAGACGTTGGAATTGGAAGAATGCAGAGATGTTGTTGGAGATATCAGAGATAGGGAAGCAACACAGCAGAGTAACCACTTGTTATTTGGAATAATGTGTCATACATTTCTTTTAAACCACTGAATGTGTCTCGGAGGGACTGGAAACGAGGAAGAGGGTTTTACAATTGAGATTGCTTCAATATGACTCAATGTAGATCAGTGATGTTGAGCAATGTGCTAACGATGCCATTGTACCCATGCAATTTAATCCAGGTCTGGTTCTTGTAAAAAGCACACTATGCTTCCTGCAAGGTCAGAACTAAGGTACAATGCTCAGAATTGCGCAGTGTACTCTAGGCGTGGTCTCAACTGGACTTTGCACAGCTGTAGCCTGACTTCTGATCCCTTGCATTCTCGTCCTCTAGGTATTTTTAAACTAATCTGTTCAGAGATGGTATTACTTCCTTTGGCAGCAGATGCGACCGGAACCTCTGTCTCCTGCTCCAGAGGTTGGGACACTACCACTATGCTACAAGAGACACCCCATTCTAGTTCTCTAGCTATTTTTAATCACATTGTTCAGGCAAGTTATTACACATTCTCTGGAGCAGGTGGGACTTGAACTTGGGTCTCCAGGCTCACAGATAAGGATGTGACACTGCGCCGTTGCACTTTCTATGTCTGATTTGATTACTTGTTCACTACACCTTAATGATCTCGGTCTCCAAAGTGTCTTTGAGCCTCCACTTGTCACTATTTAGAGAGTATTTTGATCTGTCTGCTTTAGGTCCAAGGGGACAGAGTAAGGAATTCAACATGAAAGAGAAAGTGAACACTGGAGTACTGAAATACGCAAACAAGCTGGAACTTAACAGAATGAAGAAGATAAGATTTCCCTTTTGCCCGCTGTGCTGCTAGCTGTCCCTGGGACAAGGCTCCTCGCAAGGCAGCACTGTCATAGGGTTCAAGGTGGTTGTAGCTTGGTGTCCCCAGTGAAGAAAGTTTTCCTAAGATTACAAAGGAATCTTGATCAAATGGGTCAATGGGCTGGAAACTGGCAGATGGACTTCAAGGTATTGCATTTCAGTATAACAAACTAGGGTAGGGCTTACACAATTAATGGTAGGGCCTTGTGCAGTGCTTTAGAACAGAGGGACCTAGGGATTCAAGTCAATAATTCTTTCAAGTTTGCATCACATTTAGACGGGGTGGTTAAAAAGGCATTTGGCACATTTGCCATCATTGCGCAGTCGGTCAAGTATAGGAGTTGGGAAGTCATGCTGAGGTTGTACAGGACATTGGTGAGGCCTCTTCTGGAATACTGTGTCTGGTTCTGGTTGCCCAGTAATACAAAAGATATTATTAAGCTGGAGAGGGTTCAGAAGAGATTTACCAGGATGTTGCCTGGTATGGAAGGTTTGAGTTATAAAGAGAGGCTGAATGGGCTGGGACTTTTATCATTGGAGCGTAGGAGGGGGAGAGGCGACCTTACGGAAGTGCATAAATTAATGAGTGGTGTAGATAGACTTAATAGCAGTTGTCTTTTCCCTAAGGTGGAGGATTTCAAGATGGAGGGGGCACATTTTTAAAGTGAGAGGAGGGAGATTTTAAAAAAAGACACGAGGGGCAATTTTTTTAATGCAGAGGGTGGTTTGCGTGTGGAATAAACTTTCAGAGGAAGCGATGGATGTGGGTACAATTACAATGTTTAAAAGACATTTACATAAGTACATGAATAGGAAAGGTTTGGAGGGATGTGGGCCAGGAGCAGGCAGGTGGGTCTAGTTTAGTTTGGGATACGGACTGGTTGGACTGATGGGTCTGTTTCTGTGCAGGGCTGAAAGCAATGCCCCACAGTCAGAGGTGCTGTTTCTTTTCGAGGCAACATTACACTGGGGTCCCACTCAGGTGAGTGGACAGGTAAAAGATGGCAAGGTAGACTTTGAAGAGTATTCTCGGTGGACACCCAATGCTCCTGTGAACATCTTCAAGATGTCCATCTAGCCTGCACATCCCTGGACACAACTGGCTCAACCAGCTTTTATTACCCATCCCTAATTGCCCCAGACGGCAGTTAAGATTCAACCACAACTGGAGTCACACGTAGGCCAGACCACGGAGGAAGGCAGTTTCCTTCCCTGAATGACATTAGTGAACCAGATGAGTTTTTGCTGACAATCATTAATTCCAGATTTTTATTGAATTCAAATTCCACCATCTGCTGTGTGGGATTCAAACTCGGGACCCTAGAACATTATCTGGGTCTCTAGATTAACATTCCAGGGACGATACCACTAGGCCATCACCTCTGCCTTTTGAAGTGGGCTCACTGATATAATGGAGGATACAGCAAGAATCTGCCAATTTCATCGAATCCCTACAGAAGGGAAGCAGGCCATTTGGCCCATTGAGTCCATACCAACCCTCCAAGGAGCATTCAACCTAAACTCACACCCCTACCCTAACCCTGTAACCCTGAATTTTGCATGGCTAATCCATCTAGCCGGCACATCCCTGGACACTATGGGTAATTTCCCATGGCCAATCTTTGGATTGCACATCTTTGGACTGTGGGAGGAAACCGGAGCACCCGGAGGAAACCCACACAGACACCGGGAGAATGTGCAAACTCCACACAGACAGTCGCCAGAGGGTAGAATCGAACCCGGCTTCCTGGCGCTGTGAGGCAGCAGTGGTAACCACTGAGCCACCGTGCCACCCACATTAGTTACAGAGGACCCCTCCTGCAGAAGGATTAATAGACATTAAGCATCAGAATCACCTACACACCCTGAACGGGAACTATAATTAGCTGTTCCTTCATTGCTGCTGGGTCAAAATTCTGAAACTATCTCCCCGCCAGCATTGTGGATGTCCCTACATCCATGGACTACAATGGTGCAACTCACCATCAGCTCTAGGGGCAGTTAGTGTTGGGTGATAAATGCTGGCCCAGTCAGGGACAGTCACAAAACTAAGAAGAGCTGAGAGTCGGGGCAGAGACGTGGACAAGGACAGTACAGAACTGAAACTTTGCAAATGTAATGGAAGTGCCAACTATTAACAACACTGGTCAACTTACACATTCATTAACCTGGTCTATAAATTGTCACTAATTGTTTGACACAGTCTCGGTCTCAGGCAGTTGGACTGCTGCATCGAAATGACAAGAAAGACTGAATTGTTTCTGAAACAAGGAACTCTCCCATGCTCTCCCCCCAACCCCCAACACCCCATTGGACAGTGGCGATTATGCAATGCAGATACTCCAGCAAGCTTCCTGTCTCAATGAGGATGTGGCTATCCAAAGCAACCCACGGCAAATGTTTGTTTCTTCAGTGTAACATTTACTGTCGTAGAGATGTACAGCACAGAAACAGACTCTTCAGCCCAACTTATCCATGCCGGCCAGATATCCTAAATTAATCTAGTCCCATCTGCTAGCATTTGGCCCATATCTCTCTAACCTTTCCTATTCATACGCCCATCCAGAGCCTCCACCACTTCCTCTGGCAGCTCATTCCATACATGCATCACCCTCTGTGTGAAAATATTGCCCCTTACGTCCCTTTTAAATCTTACCCCTCTCATTTAAAACCTCGTCTACTAGTTTTGGACTCCCCACCCTGGGGAAAAAGACTGGTTTGCCACCCGACCCATGCCCCTCACGATTTTATTAACCTCTATAAAGTCACCCCCTCAGCCTCTGATGCTCCAGGGAAAATAGCCCCAGCCTATTCAGTCTCTCCCTATAGCTCAAACCCTCCAACCCTGGCAACGTCCTTGTCAATCTTTTCTGCATCCACTCAGGTTTAACAACAGTCTTCCTATAGACCAGAATTGCAAGCAGTTTTCCAAAAGTGCCCTCACTAATGTCCCATACGGCCACAATGTGACACCCCAATTCCTATACTCAGTGCACTGACCAATGAAGGCAAGGACACCAAATGCCTTCTTCACCACCCTGTCTACCTGCGACTCTACTTTCAGGGAGCTATGCACCTCTAGGTGTCCAACACACTCCAGGGCCCCACTATTAAGTATACAACTCCTGTCCTGATCTGCTTTTCGAAAATGTGGCACCTCACATTTATCTAAATTAAACTCCATTCTGCCACTCCTCAGCCCATTGGCCCATCTGATCAAGGTCATGGTGTATTCAGAGATAACCTTCTTCACTCCACTACACCTCCAATTTTGGTGTCATCCGCAAACTTACTAACTATACCTCCTATATTCACATCCAAATCATTTATATAAATGATGAAAAGCAGTGGACCCAGCACTGATCCTTGTGGAACACCATTGATCACAGGCCTCCAGTCTGAAAAGCAACCTTCCACCACCATCCTCTGACTTCTACCTTTGAGCCAATTTTGTATCCAATTGGCTAGTTTCCCCTGGGTCCCATATGATCTAACCTTATTAACCACTCTACCATGCGGAATCTTGTCAAACACTTTACTGAAGTCAATATAAACAATGTCTACCTCCCTGCCTTCATTAACCTTCTTTGTCACTTCTTCAAAAAATTCAATCAAGTTAGTGAGAGATGATTTTCCACGCACAAAGCCATGCTGACTATCCCTAATCAAATTGCCTTTCCAAATACATGTAAATCCTGTCCCCCAGAAACCCCTCCAAACAGGCAAATTTTTTATACAGAAGGTGTTTTGCATGTGGAATGAACTTCCAGGGGAAGTTATGGATGCGGATACGGATACAGTTACAATGTTTAAAAGATACTTAGAGAAGTACATGAATAGGAAAGGTTTGGAGGGATATGGGGCAGGAGCAGGCAGCTGGGACTAGTTTAGTTTAGGATTATGCTTGGCATGGACTGGTTGGATCGAAGGGTTGGTTTTCGTGCTGTATGACTCTAAAACTTATTCACCACTGAAGTAAGGCTAACTGGTCTATAGTTCCCAGTTTATTCCTTACAGCTTTTCTTAAAATATGGCACCACTTTAGCCAACCTCCAGTCTTCTAGCGCCAGTGACTATCGATGATATAAATATCTCAGCAGGGGGCCCAGCAAACACCTGCCTAGATTTGCACAAAGTTCTGGGAAACATCTGATCAGGTCCTGGGGAATTTATCTACCTAATGCATTTTAGGACCTCCAGCACCTCCTCTTCTGTAATTTGGACACTTTTCAAGACATTAGTATTTATTTCCAGAAGTTCTCTAGAGTCTACGCCCTCCTCCACTGTAAATACTGACGCAAAATACTCATGTAGTATCTCACCCATCTTCTGTGGTTCGACACATGTTGATCCTTAAGGGGCCCTATTCTCTCACGAGTACCCTTTTGTCCTTAACGTGATGGTAGAATCTCTTTGGCAAATAGAGTTAAGGAGAATCCAAGGTTATCTCATGTCCCCTTTTTGTCCTCATAATTTCCCTCTTAAGTATACTCCTACTGACCTTATACTCCTCTAGGGATTCACTCGATCCCAGCTATCTGTACCTGCCATTTGTCTCCTCCTTTTTCTTCACCACAGCATCAATTTCCCTAGTCATCCAGCATCCCCTACACCTACCAGCCCTGCCCTTCGCACTAACAGGAACATTCTGTCTTCTGAACTCTCATTATCTCATTTTTAAAACCCTCCCACTTCCCGACTGTCTCTTTACCTGTGAATAGCCCCTCCCATCAACTTTTGAAAGTTCCTGTCTAATACCATCAAAATCAGCCTTACTTACAATTTAGAACTTTAACTTTGTGATCAGTTCTATCCTTTCTCGTAACTATTTTAGAACTAACACAATTATGATTACTCCCCCACTGACACCTCAGCCAATTGCCCTGCCTTACTTCCCAACAGAAGGTCAGGTTTTGCTCCTTCCCTAGTAGGTACATCTTCATATCAAATAAGAAAGATTTCTTGAACACACTTAAACTCCTCACCATCCAAGCCTTTAACACAGTTTCCCAGTCTATGTTTAGAAAGTTAAAATCCCCTACCGTTACAACCCTATTTTTCTTACAGATAGAACATAGAACATTACAGTGCAGTACAGGCCCTTCGGCCCTCGATGTTGCGCCAACCTGTGAAACCAATCTGAAGCCCATCTAACCTACACTATTCCATTATCATCCGTATGTTTATCCAATGACCGTTTAAATGCCCTTAAAGTTGGCGAGTCTACTACTGTTGCAGGCAGGGCATTCCACGCCCTTACTACGCTCTGAGTAAAGAACCTACCTCTGACATCTGTCCTATATCTATCACCCCTCAATAAAAGCTATGTCCCCGCGTGCTAGCCTTCACCATCTGAGGAAAAAGGCTCTCACTGTCCACCCTGAGATCTCCTTATGTATTGCACCTCAATTACCCACTGACTATTCATGAGGCCTTTAGTACAATTCCAAAAAGGTGATCATCCCTTTCTTATTTTTATGTTCCACCTTGGACAATCTCCCGGGAATATCTTGCCTGCCAGTGCCCCACCTCTCTTTCTATCCTTCCTATAGCATTTATATCCTAGAACATTAAGCTGCCGGTCCTGTCCATCCCTGAGCCATGTTTCTGTGTTTACCATGATACCCTAGTCTTATGCTCCCAACCATGCCCTGAGTGCATCTGCCTTTGCTGTCAGGCCTCTTGCATTGAAGTACAGTTTAATTTATCTGTCTTACCTCTTTCTTGGCCAAACTCTTGTCAGCATTGACCTAATTTATCTAATGTCTCAGCCTCAGCCTTTTCTCACTATCACTTTGGTTCCCACTGCTCCTCCTCACCAGTTTAAAACCTCCCAAGTAACACTCGCAAATTTCCCCGCAAGGATATTGCTCCCCCTTCCATTCCAGGTCGATCCTGTCCCACTTAAAGAGGTCATTTCTAACCCTGAAGAGATTCCAATCTTTCAGAAATGTGAATCCTTCTCCCCTGCACCAGCTCCTCGGCCATGCATTCATCTGCTCTATCCTCTTATTCCTATTCTCACCAGATCAAGGCACCGGGAGTAATGCATGTATTGTTACTGTCGTGGACCTACTTTTTAACCTCCTGCCTGGTTTCTTACATTCTCTCTCCAGAACGTCATCCCTTTCCTTACGTATGTCTTTTGTATCAATGTGGGTGAAGACTGCCTGCAGGTCACGGATGCAGCTTTTAAAATAGAAATCCATACACTATATATACAGAGCGTGTCAGTATTTACAGGGGGTCCCTGGGGGAGGGGGGAGTGTGTCAGTATTTACAGGGGGTCCCT
>JAHRHZ010000001.1:5322019-5374358 GCA_024137785.1 Ginglymostoma cirratum
CTGCTCCTCTGATGCTGCCTGGCCTGCTGTGTTCCTCCAGCTCCACACTGTTATTTCCGACTCCAGGATCGGCACTTCTTAACTAGCCATATAAATAATGTGGCTACAAGAGCAGCTCAGAGATAGGGAATCCTTTGGCGAGTAACTCATCTGATTCTCCAAAGCCTGTCTACAAGGCACAAATCAGGTGTATGATGGAATACTCCCCACTTGCCCCTGGATGGGGGCAGCTCCAACAAGTCAAGAAGCTCAATACCATCCAGGACAAAGCAGCCCCCACTTGATTGGCACCACATCCACAAACATTCTCTCCGTCCATCTCTGATGGTCAGTAGCAGCAGTGTGTACCATCTACAAGCTGGACTACAGTAACTCATCATGGCTCCTTAGACACCACCTTCCAAACCCACGGCCACTTCCATCTAGAAGGACAAGGCCAGCAGATACATAGGATCACCACCCACCTAGAGTTCCCCCCCGAGCCATTCGCCATCCTGACTTGGAAATACATCACTGTTTGTTCAGTGTTGCTGGGTCAAAGTTGTGGAATTCCCTCCCTAGCCACACTGTGGGCTGCTGTTCAAGAAGGCAGCTCACCACCAACTTCTCAAGGGGGCAATTAGGGACAGGCCATAAATGCTGGCCCAGCCAGCAATGCCCACATCTACGAACAAAATTCTTAAAAGCACTCTTTCCTTTTTGTAACACGATAGGATGCAGTGACTGGGCCTGCGAGACCTCTGTCTGGTTCTGGAGGTTAATTTATCTGCAACCCAATTGTTTTTCGGGTCATTTAATGGAAGTGCATTCCATCTTGGCCTCATGTTAAAAATAAATTAATAGCAGCGTCTGGAAACTATCAGGGGCCCAGTGTTTAGAAAACATCGATCCAGTCACTAAACATGAACAACTCCATTTCCTTCAGAACCCACCAGTAATATTTGTTTACTCATAACCATTGAAACCACTAGTTTTAGTTTCTACAATAAGCAACAGACATCTCCACCATCGATCATGATAAGTAAACCTGTAGATAGATTGAGTGTGCAAATTGCAACAGGTCCATTTAAATTTTAAATGGTGCCTTTTTTCATTCATTCACAGTATTTGGGAATCACTGACAAGGCCAGTATTTATCGCCCGCCCCTAATTACCTAGAGGGCTATTAAGAGTCAACTGCAGTGGGTCTAGAGTCACATGTAAGCCCAGGTCAGGGAAGGATGGTATTTTCCTTGCCGAAATCAGATAGGCTTTTCCCCAACAAAAATCAGCAACCATTTCACAGTCATTATTAATTCCCAATTATTATTGAATTCAAATTCCACCTTCTGCTGTGGTGGGATTCAAACCCAGGCCCCCATTTCTGAAGAAAGTTCCCGACCCGAAACGTCAACTTCCCTGCTCCTGTGATGCTGCCCGGCCTGCTGTGTTTCTCCAGCTCCACATTGTGTTACCTCAGACTCCAGCATCTGCAGTTCTTACTATCTCTCCTCAGAATAATACCTGGGTCCCTGGATTAATATTCTAGTAACAATACCATTAGGCCATCACCACACCAGGACTCGGGCGTTGAGTACGTATGGTACAGTTAGCGATGGGTATAGTCACTAAGGTGATGGCAACATTATTTTGCCATGCCAGAGTGGGGAGATAGTGATAATGCCACTGGACTAGTAAATGGAGGCATAGGCCCAAATCCCACAGTGGCCAGCCTCAAATTAATCAAATATGGAATTGACCACTTGTTTCACTGTCGTAAAAACCCATCTGGTTCACTAACACTCTTCAGGGAAGGCAATCTGTCATCTTTACCTGGTCTGGCCTACATGTGACTCCAGACCCACAGCAATGTGACTTTTGACTGCCCTCTGAGATGGCTGAGCCAGCCACTGGGTACAAGGATGGCACTTAGGGACAGCAACAAAACCCTGGCAGCAACGCCCACATCCTGTGAAATAATTTAAATAAAAAGAATTGGAGCTGAAAACATCACAGGTTCTATACTTCCGGTCAGCCTTCTTATATCTGTCACCACCTCATTTAGAGTCAGAGTTGTACAGCACAGAAACAGACCCTTCAGTCCAACTCGTCCAAGCCGACCAGCTATCCTAAATTAATCTAGTCCCATTTGCCCCATATTCCTCTAAACCCTTCCTGTTCCTGTATCCATCCAAATGCCTTTTAAATGTAATTGTACCAGCCTCCACCACTTCCTCTGGCAGCTCATTCCATACATGCACTATCTTCTGCCCCTCAGGTTCTTTCTAAAACTTCCCTCTCTCACCTTAAACTTATTCACTCCAGTTTTGGACTCCCCTAACCTGGGAAAAAGACCATAAGACATAGGAGCAGAAATTAAGCCATTCAGCCCATCAAGTCTGCTCCACCATTCAGTCTTGGCTATTCACCCAATCCCTGCCCTTCATGATTTTATAAACCTCCAAAAAGTCATCCTTCAACCTTTGATGCTCCAGGGAAAATACCCCCAGGCTATTCAGCCTCTCCCTTTTGTTCAAACCCTCCAGTCACAGCAACAAGCTTGTAAATTTTTTGAGCCCTTAAAGTTAAACAACTTTTTTTTTTAAAATAGCAGGGAGACCAGAATTGAATGCAGTATTCCAAAAGTGGCCTAACCAATACCCTGTACAGCCACAACATGACCTTCCAGCTCCTATACTCAATGCACTGACCAATAAATCCACTCCATAACCTGCAAGCTGTCCTGTTCCACCCATTGTGCTCTCGTGCCCCGTTGAACTACATTTGAAGTCCAATTCAACGGCGTCTGAATTTTAAAATTCTCAACTTGTTGTCAAGTCTCTCCCTGCCTCCGTGACATTCATCAACCCTTTACAATATCTGCACTCCTCTGATTTCAGCCTCTTGAGCATTCCTCAATTTTAATTGTCCCACCACTGGAGGCTGTGCCTTCAGCTACTTGGGCCCTGAGCTCTGCAATCCCATCCCCTATAGCATTGCTACTATTGTCAGGCCCTCCTTTCAAACCAACCTCAATCATCAAACTCTTTCAATATCTTGAATAAAAGCCAAATACTATCGACTTTGGGAATATGAAATAAAAACAGAAAGTGCTGGAGAAACTCAGCAGGTCCAGCAGCATCTGCGGAGAGAAAAACGGAGTTAACGTTTCAAGTCTGATATGATCTTTCTTCAGAACTCAGTTCAGTTCCAAAGAAGACTCATACAAGACTCGAAACATTAACTCGGTTTCTCTCTGCACAGATGCTACTGGACCTGCTGAGTTTCTCCGGCACTTACTGTGTTTCCTTCCCCTCACATCTCCTAATGTGGCTTGTAGCCAAATGTCATTTGATAATACCATTGTGAAATGTCATGGGATGTTTATCATGAAAGGATCTATTTAAATGCAAGTTGGGATTGGTTTTGTGGGAATGAAATATTATCTCCATACACCCTCAAGAGAATGAGATGTGTAACCAGCTGGCCACATTTTATAAACAGCAAAACATTTTCAATGGTACTAGTGATAATCTACTGGTTACTGATAGAAGGTTCTATGCAGGGTAGCTCAGTGGTTAGCACTGCAGCACAAGGGACTCAGGATTGATTCCACCCTTGGGTGACTGCGTGGAGTTTGCACATTCTCCTTGTGTCTGCGTGGGTTTCCTCCCACAGTCCAGAGATGTGCAGGTTAGGGTGGATTTACTATGCTAAATTGCCCCATAGTATCAAGGGATGTATAAGCTAGGTGGATTAGCCATGGGAAATGCAGGGTTACAGGAATAAAGTGGGATGCCCTTCGAAGGGTCAGTGATGGGCTGAATGGCCTCTTTCTGCGCTGTAGGGATTCTATGCAGTCCGGAAAGGAGTTCTGAAACCTTTCTCCCAGGTATTCTTCCCTTGTGCCATATGCCATATAAAAGTAGTAGAGGTGGCAGCATTAGTAAAGCGTATGACTCTTGCCTTATTTGGTTAACACAGGATACTGCGGGTCGCAACAGTTTGAATGGAGGTCAGAGTTTAAACTAGCTTGACCAAAATTCCCAGTATGCTTTTAACCAGTCTCATAGCCATTTCTGCTGCTGGCCACCTGAGCACAAAGACAATACATTGAAACGACAGGTGACCGAAAGGTGGGAGTGATACAGCCAAACTCTACGTAGGGATTGTTGAATGAATGACTTCCGATTTCAATAAAGTAATGGACTTACGTTTGTATAGCGCCTTATGATGATTCAATCCTTGACCTCTCTAACCTGTAATGCCCTCTGGGAAGCCTAAACGAACTGCAAGTCAGACTCCTTGTCCATATTGTTTCATTTTTATCATGGATGTAGGTGTGGTGACACCTAGTGGTAATATCACTGGACTGTTAATCCAGAGACCGAGGTAATGTCCTGGGGACTGGGGTTCAAATCCTGCCACGGCAGATGGTGGAATTTGAATTCAATAAAAATCTGGAATTAAGAGTCTAACGATGACCATGAATCCATTGTCAATTATCAGGAAAAGCCCATCTGCTTCACTAATGTCCTTTAGGGAAGGAAATTGCTATCCTTACCTGGTCTGGCCTACCTGTGACTCCAAAACCGCAGCAATGTGGTTGTCTCTTAACTGCCCTCTGGGCAATTAGGGATGGGACAATAAATGCTGACCCAGCCAGCGACTTCCTCATCCCGTGAATGAATTTATTTGTATTCCATCCCTAATTGCGCCTTGAACAAAGTCACTTGCTCAGCCATTGAGTTGCACTAAACCAAGTGGGGGGTGGAGAAAGTGCCCTGGTGTCCCTCCGCCACACAGACTGCAGCAACTCACCTGTCAGAGGTACGCAGCTCTCTCAGGTACATGAAAAATATCCCACCGCACTAATCCAGGCAAACATGGGAGTCCTCACAGAGCTCCTCTCTCACCATCTTGTAAATACCTGTATTTTTTGTGGGATCTTGATGTGCACAAATTAGTGGCCATGTTTCCTAAAGCACAGATTGCAATCCGACCCCACCACCAAAGACATTTTTCCCTCCCCACCCTTATCTGCTTTCCAGAGGGACCACTCTCTCTGTGACTCCCTTGTCCGCTCCACACTCCCCTCCAGCCCCACCACACCCAGCACTTTTCCCTGCAACCGCAGGAAGTGCTACACCTACCCATACACCTCCCCCCTCACCCCCATCCCAGGTCCAAAGAGGACTTTCCACATCAAGCAGATGCACCTGCACATCTGCTAATGTGGTATACTGCATCCGCTGTTCCCGTTGTGGCCTCCTCTACGCCGGGAAACCAAGCGGAGGCTTGGGGACCGCTTTGCGGAACACCTATGTTCGGTTTGCACTAAACAATTGCACCTCCCAGTCGCGAACCATTTCAACTCCCCCTCCCATTCCGCAGACGACACGTCCATCCTGGGCCTCTTGCAGTGCCACAGAGATACCACCCAAAGGTTGCAGGAACAGCAACTCATATTCTGCTTGGGAACCCTGCAGCCCAATGGCATCAATGTGGATTTCACAAGCTTCAAAATCTCCCCTCCCCTTACCACATCCCAAAACCAGCCCAGCTCGTCCCCACCTCCCTAACCTATCCTTCCTCCCACCTATCCCCTCCTCCCACCTCAAGCCCCACCTCCATCTCCTACTGACTAACCTCATCCTGCCCCCTTGACCTGTCCATCCTCCCTGGACTGACCTATCTCCTCCCTACCTCCCCACCCACACTCACCTTTACTGGTTCCATCCCCACCTCTTTGACCTGTCTGTCTCCTCTCCACCTATCTTCTCCTCTATCCACCTCCCCCTCTCTCCCTATTTATTTCAGAACCCCTTCCCCTCCCCCATTTCTGAAGAAGGGTCTAGGCCCGAATCGTCAGCATTCCTGCTCCTCTGATGCTGCTTGGCCTGCTGTGTTCATCCAGCTCCACACCTTGTTATTTCAGATTCTCCAGCATCTGCAGTTCCTACTATCTATCATTCTGAAGAAGGGTCACTAGACCCAAAACGTTAACGCTGTTCCTGTCTCCACAGATGCTTCCAGACCTGCTGAGTTTCCCCAGCAATTTCTGTTTTCATTTGCCTGTGGTTTACTAGTCCAGCAACATTACCATCTCTCCCCATCTCTCACAGCTTCAGCTGGGCATGAATTACGTCTCCAATTTTCAGCCTAATCTACACTCAGAAAAACCCACTTTTATTTGGCGGAGATAAACTCCTGGAGACGCACTGATAAAAAAAAACTGACTCACCATGGCACAGGAGACAAATCAAAGAAAACAAAGCTCTGGGAAACCCATTTCAAATGCATATTTGCTCTATCCAAAGCCCTATTTAAAAACAAATATGGATTTTGAAAGCATGCTTTCACCAGAGTTTTTTTTTAAATTTTTTCCCCTTTGGTCTTTCTCACCATTGCCCAGACTAGCTTAAATTAAATCAATGAAATCAAGAATTTCAAAACGTCACCAGGATTTGAACTCATGCCCCCAGAACCAGAGGATTACTGTAAAAAAACAAAGAACAGTGAACACTGGAGATCTGAAACTGGCTAAGTTCAGCAGCATCTGTGGAGACAGAAACAGAGTTAACGTTTTGAGCCTGTTGACCCTTCCACACAGATGCTGTCAGACCTGCTGGGTTTCTGTCTTTAGTGCCCCTTATGCCATTCTTGGTTGTCATAAGAACTTTACACAAGCTGCTATGATCCCAAAATGACAAAGAGTCTGTAATGACAGGAGAACACAGAACTCCCCTTCATTTACAACCTTAAATCTCTGCATCTATTCTGCAGACTGCATTTCCCCTTCAACTGTTCTAGGGCTAATCTCCAAAAAAAAAATGTTATTGCCCAGTTAACTCCCACTTGCTATTACACACTCCCTCCTCAGCCTTTCTCACCCAACGTTTCATTTCTGAGTTCCCACAGTTGTTTCTGTTTCTGTTTCCACTTTTCTTTCTCCCTTTCTTCACGCACTCAAACATTGAGAAATCTGTTGGGGCGGGGGGGGGGGGGGGGGGGGGGGGTGGAGGACACCAACTCAGGCTTCCCTGGGGTAAGACTTGAACTGACAACCTTCTTACTCCGAGGCAATAACATTCTGGCTCAGCAATGGCTTGTGATAGCAGATGTGCTAGATAGACCGAATGTTTCTTAAGGGTCTCAAGCCAATGTAAATGGTCCTTTAAATATTAAAAGCTGTAAAACCCAAGGATGGCAGAGTCAGGAGGCTGTTTTGACTGGTTTGCCATAGTCTTGTGACCCCCCTCACTCTGCTCAAAATGCCTTGTGTGTAGTTTGTGTCAATTATTAAATACATCATCAGAAAATGTGGGTGTGTGCAGTAAGCTGTAAGCAAGTCCAGCCACTGGAAGAAACAGCAATGAAAATTTTTTTTTAAGTAAATGAGTAGTTTGCAAGATATTGCAAAGCCAAAATGGCTTTTCATTTTTCCACTCCCTACTGCTGTGGACAGGACAGGAATTATGAGACAAATAGGATACTTTGTCTCAGTCAGTAGCAAAACTAAAAGATAGCTACGGAAGGAATTAAAAACACAAAATGTTGTGTTCAAAGAGATCTCGGTAATGCTAATTTCATACAGTCAGCTGGAGATGGTACTTATAGTTTCAAAACCATGAAGATCTCAAACAGCTGTTGACAAACTCACAACTAGCATTCTCTAAATTTTAGCCAGTTTTAACTTTTGTGAGTTTGTAACTTTCTGGGCATCAAATTGCTGGGGTTGCCCAAACTTTGAGGCACATCTTGGACAATATTATTTAAGTTACAACTTTATGTCAACATCGTCTTTAGCAACTTCCGCTCTTCTTGAACGACTTGCAGTTGTTGGCAATGTGTATTCATACATAAAACTGTAACATTGCTTTGGGTTTAATGTACAAATACACTTCAAAATAAGAGGGGATCCAGTCAACAGCAATGATTGTTCAATCCAGATGAGATCCCAAAAGAAAAAAAATGTTTTCAATATCAGTGAAGACAGCTGTTTATTAATAAAAAGGGTTTCCTCCAAATAGTAAAAACTCTGGGTTGGAAAAACAGCCTAATCAAATTTCAAGTAAAAAAAGGGCATGTTTGATCATGTACTCATTCCTACAGAATTTGAGATACAACTATAGTCTTGTATCCCAAATGCCTGTCAAAACTCTTCCTTATCCTGGGTGCTGCGGGTGCATCTGTGTTTGCAGAGATGGGAAGGGGCACAGCAGCTGCACTTTAACAGAATGGCCATTTGCTTCATCAAGTGAGTGCGATCCAGGGAAAGAATCAATTTCATCCAGGAACAGGATAGATCGTGCTTGCTGGAAAACCTGATCCCAAGAATTTTCAGAATCATTGACAAAATCAGGCAACTGGACGAGCTGGACCAAAGGGTCTGTTTCCATGCTCTACAACTCTATTGCTCAAAGTTAGTTAGTCTGGATGGCCTATAAATTCTATTGGTGCAATTTGAAGCATTCTAGATAGAACTATACTGTATAAGACAGATGGGAAAATGCCTGATCGAACAGCACCTGGGAGGAGGAGAGAGAAACGGACTTTGGGAGGGGATTGCAGAGCTCAGGCCTTCGCAGCATGTTGGCTGCCAACACTTCAACAACAGGGATCAAGGATGCACAAGAAACCAGAATTCAACTCCACAGATCTTGCAGGATTGTGGAGGTGGACAAGATTATAGATGGTGTGGGGTGAGGGCAGGGCACACAGGTGAGCACAAGGGCAAGAGAAACTTAATGAATGAATTAGCTTTATTACCACATGTACTGACAAGTACACTGAAAAGTAGGTACAGAGCTATTTAAGACCATAGAAGAGTGCAGCACAGTGCAGGCCCTTCGGCCCACCATGTTGTGACGACCTATTAAGATCAATAAGGTATTAGGATAAGATTTAGGTACGGATTCTTGAGTACAAATTCTTAGGAAAAAAAAATAAGAAGTCAAGCATTACAGACCTTCAAAAAGGACGAAATCACAGTAATAAATTAGAAAAATAAAGAAATAAAAACGTCAGAATAACAGTTCTTCCATGCAATGATAAAAAATATAAATAAAAAAAAATAATAAAAAGACATTTTTAAAAAAAAAGAGAAATTAGTCAGTTTCACCGCGCTGGGCTCAAAGACCCAAGCCCCTGTTGAAATTCTGGGCCACACCCCCACAATGCTGAAGAAAGTTCACATGGAGTCACTCACCGACACCACCTAATCTAAGGACCCACCAGGATGCAGCCACGAAGAACGGCAGATCCACAGCACGTTCTCCACTGCAACAGCCCCTCGGAGCATCTTTTATCACATTTAGCTTCTCAGGATGTTGCTGTCACAGGACCCGAGGGAGAATCTCACAGAAACCTATGAAATTCTAACAGGATTTGACAGGGTAATCACAGGAAGGATGTTCTTGATGACTGTGGAGTCCAGAACCAGGGCCACAGTCCAAGGATGCAGGATAGACCATTTAGGACCAAGAATGAAGAGAAATTTCTTCACCCGGAAAATGGCGAGCCTGCGGAATCCCCTGCCACAGAAAAGTGTTTGAGACCAAAATATTAATATTTTCAAGAAGGAGAGAGACATAGTTCTATGGGCTAAAGAGGTCAAAAGGTATGGGGAGAAAGCAGGAACAGGGAATTCAATTGGATGATCAGCCATGATCATATTGAATGGTGGAACAGGCTCAAAGGGCCGAATGGCCTACTCCTGCTCCTATTTTCTAGGCTTCTATAAAACAGTGCAGCATCTGCATTTTGTACCCTTTGCTCCACAACAAAAGGATCACAAGTAAAAGGACAGAACTGCAGGAGCATAGCAATGAGGGGTTGTAGGGTGGAGACTTATGTAGATAGAATGTAACAACAAGTGACAAGGAGAATTTAATCAAACTTGGTAACTAATTTTTTTTTGGCAAGTAAAAGCCAGGATTTATCATATATTCTGTCTTCTCAATGGTTTTCATTATCACTGTTATATTTGCTGTTCTTTCTTTCCACATTCAGGTGAAAACATCTTTACAATCTTAAAATTAATTGGTCAGTTAAACCATACTCTATGCCTGCAACTTGAGATGAGCATTTCATAGTTTTTGTATGCAAGGACACAGGAAGCCAGCCAGTTAATAAGGAAACACGCACAAATTGTAGGCAGACTCTTCGTACATTTATTACCCTCGTAACATTAGAAAGATCCAAGCAACTATAGTACATAAATAAGTTACTATTTGCATGGAAAAGGATCCTGGAATCAATTTCTTCAGTCATTTCCACCAATCATCAATGTTTCTACTGAGGTTTTTTTTAATTACATTATCCACTGTCATAGAAAAATAGATTTAGAAGAAACACATAATTCACATAGTCAAATTTACAGAGGAGGTTAAGATTTTCACTATATATATAATGTATACATTTGCAGGCAGAATTCAGTCATCAACATATAGGTCACACAAAGATGAACTCAAAAAGGAAAGTAGACAGCAGTTGCAGAAGGTACATCCAACATATTGCTGACTCTACTCTAACATCTCAGCATAACCCACAGGAGTTGGATTATAGTGGAGTGGTACAATTAATGCAACCTAGGGCAATTTTTTAAAAAAGGCCTCATTACAGGGCCAATGTTAAAACCAGCTAAGTGCTTAATACTACAAGTTGCTGGGCAGCAAGTTAACAAGAGCATTTCATCATTCTACACTTAAAAACAAGTGGTTTTCAAATTCAACTGAAGTAGTGGTGACACCCAAGAATTGCTGCAATTATGGCTCGGGAATTTTATTCATACATGGTTCCTCTATTCCTGATTTTTGCCCAGGTAGCCGTGTTTAAAATTTCATCAGCTAATCACTTTCAAAAACTGCCAACTCAAAATTTCCCTCCCTGGGATAGGTCCCCACATACACAGTAGGTCCCAACTTGACCCCAGCATGTGATAAATCACCGATCTGGGAGCGTGGAAAGGGGATGGAGGAATCAGGGAAACTCCTGACTGGACTTGTGTGTCAGATTGTCCTGGCTATGACCCTTATCCTCAAGTAGTTTGCCAGCCACTGGCCATTAAAGTTCTCACAGAGTGATGGTGATACAGGCAAGTTACTCAGGGTGAGGGGGGAGGATTGTGGTCTGTTAAATATAGAAATCAGTGAAAATGGTATAAAATCTCAACAATTACAGAGCAACTGCGATCTAAATGAATTGCAGAACACATCTGAGAATGTGAATAGCTTCTTTCTGTTCCAATGTTTACCTCCTGCATCATGGTTTAAGCAGCATATAGATATCATTGACTGGACTCCCTTATCAATACTGTGGCTACAAGAGCAGGTCAGAGAGTAGGAACCCTACAGCAAGTAACTCATCTCCTGGCTCCTCAACGCCTGCCTACTATCTACAAGGCACGAGTCACAAGTACGCTGGATTATTCCCTATTAGCCCATGGACAGGTGCAGCTCCAATAACACAAGAAGCCTGATGCTATCCAGATCAAAGCAGCCCGCTTGACCGACACCACATCCAAAGAATCACTCCATCACTGACGTTCCAAAAAAAGCCGTGTGTACCATCTACAAGATGCACTGCAGAAATTCACCAAGGGTCCTAACAACACCAACTCCCAAAACCTCCAACCACAACCACTTAGAAGGACAAGGGCTGTAGATACATGGGAACACCAGCCCCCTGCAATTTTCCCTCCGAGTCACTCACCATCCTGACTTGGAAATATATCGCCATTCACTCACTATTGCTGGGTCAAAATCCTGGAGCTCCCTCTCTAACATCATGGGCCAACCTACACCACACAGACTGTAGCAGTTCCTGGCAGCAGCTCACCACCAACTTAAAGGTAACTAGGGCTGGGCCATAAGCCAGTGATGCCTGCATCCCATGTATGATTAAAACCACCCCCAGCAATTCCAGTTGACTCCCAACAACTACCTGGATCTCAGGAACCTTTTGACTTTTAAAAGTCTGCATTAACCTGAAACATTTCTTCGTTCTCCCCTCTTGCCCCACTCCTTCCTCCAACCCTCTCAACAACCATGCATGATGCAGTGTTAACCACAGGATAAATATCTGAGAGAGAATAAACTGATATGGGGCATTCAGAGGTAATAAATGGGCACTTGAGAGAATTACAAACTTTCTTACATTGCTACTTCCCTGGAGATTTTACAGGGTTCTAATGTACTTTGAAGGAAAACCCCCCATCTCCAGCCTGTTCCTGTGACAATCGAGATCTGTCTTTTTCTAGCCACTATCTGGATTTATTGCCAGAGAACAGTGCTGACTGAATGGAATAACTTTGTGGTTGAAGATGTGGTTAAAAAACAAAAACTGGGAGGTCATAGACAACTACCAAGCTCCTGAAACCACTAAAACATCCAAGGTTGTTTGTTTGGCACAATCCAGTTTCCTTAATAAAAGAGATGTTTCTGAAGTCCAAAAAAAAAAAACCGTGCATCTCCCATCCAAAAGGGAAAGAAACTAGAAAGGGTAAAACTTATGCAACAGACATTTGGACAGCAGAGAATGCTTTCCCCACAGTCAGAAAGGAAAATGATTTAATTTTTGGTTTGAAAGTGAATTGAATCACGGAATTAAATAAACGGACATGTGGGTCAAAATTAAGGGCAGCATTTTTGTGCATGTCTTAAATTGCAACATGGAGGGATCCTACACTTCCACTTGAGTGTTACTCACTCAAGAGATTACTGAACAATCTGATATTTTAAAAAGTCACAACATGTTTATTTTGTGTTTCTGTTCACATTCTCACACTAAGTGCAAACAGAAACCACAGCGAATGGAAAACAGTCATTTTCTTTAGAGTTCTCATGGTAAATGCGGGTCAATATTGCTCACCAGTGTGAAAAACAAAACATGTGACTTTTACTGATCACTTGACACTCCAGCAATGTCTTGGGGATGTCAACAACGGCTATTTTAATCTCATGGGCAAGTATGGGCATGGATCCTTACTACCTCCTCTAAAAATCCTGCCCAGTACCATTCTTTGAGTGACATCCAGCAACTCTCAGCTTTTCTCATCTCTCCTTCTGACATCCTTGCCTTTACGTTTGTCAGAAAATGGATGCCAGATAGACCAAGGTATATTTGAAAGGAAAAGTGGTAATTATACAATGTAGTACATTCCAAATACAGCAACAGTCATAGAGGCAAACGCAAGAATGGGTTTGAGAATGGAAATAAAGGAGATGTCTCTTACCCTCACGGGCAGTCGATATTCCCACAGGTTTTGTGTCAACTAACAACTCTGTGCCACAGTGTATTTGACAAGTACAGAATAAAGTGGAGGCAATGGCCTAGCAGTATTTTTGCTGGACTAGTAACCCATAGCAGGTGGTGGAATTTAAATACCATTTAATAAAAAATACCTGGAATTAAAAGTCTAATGATGGTCATAAAAATGCAACTGGTTAACTAATGAGAAGGAAAGTGTGCGTGCGTGTGTGGGGGTGCGGCGATATAAGTGGTGGTAATATTTGGGGGAGGGGGAGAAAGAGAACCTTGAAACACTTTCTTCTCACCAAATCATGAAGCAGCTTGAACATCTTAAGTTGACAACTCACTGATCAGACACACAACAAAATCGGACTGCTGAAAAATATTCGCCAAAACTTTCAGGAGGTAAACCAGACATAAAGGAATTAATTTTAATTGTTGTGCCCATCGTGGAAACTGACACCACCAGATGACTTTAGCCTAGTGAGATTTTAATGGTACATCACTTGATCCTGAGAGATACCCATCTGGCTCTTTAGGTTAAATGACACCCCTTCCAATCCTGATCTATGATGTAAAATATTTACCTTGCTCCCTTCTATGCTTCAAATAATTGCTAAATTAGGAAAATGAACCTCTTTGCTCAAACCATTACCTAAACATGACAATACATATAAAAAGGTGAAGGCCATTCAGCCCATGTCTGTCATGCTATTCAATTAGATCACAGCTGATCTTCAATTCCACTTACCTGCACCACCTCCTTAATGTATTTCATTCCCGGAAACCTATGGATTTCTGTCTGGAACACTGTTAATGATAGGAGTTCCACAAGTCTCAGAGTACAGAATTCAAAAGATTTAGTAAATGAAGAAATTCCTCATCCCTGCCTTAAATAGGTTACGCCATATCCTAAGATCTCCCCAGCCATGGGAAACATCCCACCTACATTCAACCTATTAAGCCCCAAGAATTTTGTAAGTTTCAATTAGATCACCTCTCATTCTTCGAAGCTCTAGGGAACATGCACTGAGTGTCCTCAATCTTCCTCACAAGTCGGTCCTGCAATCCCAGGGATCCATATATGGTGAACCTACAATGAACTCCCTCTAGCAAGTATACCCTTCCCTAAATAAAGGGACCAAAATTGTACATAATACTCAGTGTGGATTCAACAACGTTCCATGCAACTGCAAAGATGTAATTACTTCTGTACTGAAATCCCCTCGAAATGAACGAAACATACTGTTTGCCTTCCTATTTGCTGGCTCCACCTGCATGCCAGATTTAACAAGCATCACTAACCCCTCAATCCTGCCTCAGGCTTGGTAACTTCTTCAATAATACTAAAGGATGCATTCTTGGTCAACACTGCTCTGGCTGTTGTTTTAAACAGAAGTACTGTCAATGCAGGGAAAAAAGGAACACGTGAAATATCCAAAAGTACCTAATTTCTGCAGTGAAGTCTGGGGTATTAATCAGTAAACTAATATGCTGGGGTTTACAGGCCATGGGAGAGCCTGTCTATTTAATAGCCCTAGAACAAACCCCTGGATTTCTTGTGGGTTTTCAAATCAAACCTTGTTTTGTTATTAAAAACCAAAATATGATTTCAAAGACCACTTCATCACATAGGGGGAAACAGAGCAAAAGACTTGACAAACAGGATGTTTTAGAAAAAGACAATACAACTTGTAGATGCAGTTTTTAAAAGTTGATATATCATATAAAAATATATTCAAAACATAATTTTAACTTCAAGGAGCCTAAATAAAAACCACCTCTCTCAAAAGCATTGCAAGTGTTTAGAAGCAACTCAGAGATAAAGGTCAGCTACGTGGGCTATTGTAACCTTGGAAATACAAGAGCTAGATGTGAAGGGTGTGAGAGAATTCCCAGTATTGTGTAGTGTTGTCGTACCATATCCCTCTTAAAAATAACCACCATCAAATCGAGGTGTTTCCTTGTTCCACGCTCTCAACACAACCCTCTCAAAATTTCTCCCACCACCAGCGACAGATGTGTACCTGCTGACGTTTCAACTCGAATGTTACATTAATCCAGAAACTCGTACCAAACAGAAGGAGGAGGGCAGAATCAGTAACTATAGTCGTGGGCATTTCATGTCAGTGTGGGCTCAGCAACAAAAATCTCACCCATTCCCGGTGAGCTCTCTGCTTCTGGTTGACCTTTCCTGCTGGTTCCAGGTTGAGGTGCCTTTGTATTTTCATGGACAAGTGAGTTAGGAAACTGACAGCAGTTCTTCCACCCCTCCCCCATCAATAAATAGCAAACATTATGTGAACAAAAGCGACAGGCTAATCAGATTTAAGAAATTCATAACTAACTTAACCAAGAGAAGCATTCGTTTTCAGTCCATTTCCCTGCCTCTGGCTACAGAATGCTGTTGTCGAAATGAGAGGACCACCAACTCAAAAGATTTATTTTGCTTTCATTCCTTCCTCTGAAGACTCTTCTTCAAATCACGAGAGTCGTGGCCAAACGCGGTGTTCGTTTTTCTGAATTTACCACCTAAATGGGGGACAGTCATCAGAAACCTGTTCTGCCTAACTGCAGAGTACGAGCTAGTTTTTGGTTTGTTGTTCCGAGGCAGATGATTCATTCAACAAGACATCGGATAACTCACACAGAGCAGTCTCTCCCCCTATCTGAAGGCTCAGGATAGGATGTGGCTTCATTCCCACAAACAGAACCTTTCTGTGTGCGTAATCCACAACCTGCTCAGATGCGCACTGCAAGTGAAAAGGAGGAGAGATCTCATTTATTCATGGATGTGGGCATCACAGGCAAGGCCAGCATTTGCTGTCCATCCTTAACTGCCCCTTGAATGGAGCCATTTCAGAGGGTCTGGTGTCACAGGTCAAGGATGGCAGATTTCCTTCCCTAAAGGAATTTAGTGAATCTGATAGGTTTTTACAACAACCTAGAATAATTTTACGATCACCAACACAGACTAGCTTTATATTTCAAATTCATTAAGTGGAATTTAAATTCCACCTGCTGAATTGGAGGGATTTGAACCCACATCTCCAGAACATTAGCCTGGGCCCTTGGATTGCCAGTCCTGTGACAGAGGTGTGGCTGACTCTTAACAGGCCTCTGAAATGACCTGGCAAGCCTCTCAGTTCAAGGGCAACTAAGATGGGCAACAAATACAAGCCTGCCAATGATACCAACTCCAATGAAAAGAATTTAAAACAGCTCATTCCATTTTTTTGGAACTTGGTTACTCGTCAAAGTGTCTCTGCAGTCAGTTTAGGGATGTGCAAAACAGAGTCCCCATGAGCTCCCCTCTTGAATTAGCCCTCCATGCCTGCCTATGGTGGACTGTCCCTTAGGTTGAGAACGGGCCACTCGGAGGCATCAACACTCAAGATTTGCCGGGGCACAAACAGAGAAAGAAATCAATGGTCCCCAGCCTCAATCTGACATGCCATCCGTCCCCCAAAAGATTCACCAGATCACTAAGGGAAGTCTGATGTTCTTCTGAGTGGATCAGATACTTTACAATACAGCCAAAGATGAGAAAGCTGGACCGTAGTCATACAAAAGCTCTAGTTGCACCAAATCATTTATTTTCACATAGTGGACACCCTTTGGAGAAGGTGGGGCAGGGGCAAGAAAAGAAAGAAATATAAAATGTAACAGACCAGGAATACAAATATCAGATTTATAGAGCTGATTTTTTGTAAGGAAAGTCTCTAGTCTCTGATTTACTCGGTTGTCTCTTGGAGTTAACACTATGGGTGATGCAACAGTTTGATGGTGAGAGGAGGTTTGTGTCAGCTAGTCTTCTTCCAGAGGAATCCTCGATAACTGAGATAAATGGCATACCAACACTGGGGCTGGTAGGAAGACTGCAAGTCAAATCCGTTGTCATTGCCACACCATTCCCACCCCTCCGGTAAAGGTAATCGCAACAGCTCGGCTCTGGAGAAGAAAGGCTGTCCGATTTTACTGTGGTCTGTGGGGAGTTCCGCTGTCTTGACTGAGAAGCTGGTAGCTCGCAAGTGAGAAACGAGCACTTGATTGGTGACGTGAGTCTGGGTCTGGGTACCTGCTCTTCAGCTGGCAAGCCATGTATCAAGTCCGTCCCCATTAGAGTCCCACCAGAGGTGGCTTTATAACTAGCTGGATCCAAAGGCAGTTGCTGGTCAGACCTTCCAAGTTGCTGATGGGTGTCAAGCAGCCGTTCCTCATGAGCTGGTAAACCATGGGTCAAATCCGTGCCAGCAGTACAATGGACAACCTCAACTGTAGACGACGGGTCAAGTTTTACCAAAGTCCTCTTAAGTTCAGGTTTCTCCTGAGGATCTACGGATTCACTGCTCAAGGCCTCTTTCCTTTTGGATGGTGACGTGGGCGTGATCTGGCCTTGCTTCAAACCAGCAGGGAACCTGGTATTATTCTTCAAGTCCTGACAGAAAGCAAGGCCCTTTGAAGGGGAAGGAGAAGGAGAAGGCAACTTTTGGGACAAAACGGAGGTTTGGCAAGAATCTTCAGGGGAAAAATCATAAAAATCAGGATAGTTCCAGAAGTCTATGTGCCTTCGAGGCTTCTGACCTCGTGAGTGTTTCTTCTTCCTTAAGCTGTACTTACTGATACCGCGGTTTGCGCAGAGCGGTTCAGATGATTCCATGGGGGGCTCTGTAGAATCTCGAACAGAGTCAGTGACGGGCTTACACAGCTCCGGGTCCTTGGAGCTCAAATTCTGCTTTGACCCAGCTGCCATGGCGATGTCAGGCATCAAGTCTTTTACCAAACTTTTGGAACTCTGCAAAGGCAAACAGTTAAATTAGTCCCTAGGAATTACAGAAGCGAATCCAGACTAGAGAAGGGCTCAACGTATTACAAATCTGCCTACACGTTGGTTTTAATTTGATTACAATAAATATGGAGGTACTGCACTGCCCCCACTAGTGGAAGGATGGAACTACACTACAAGTTGTTTTCATACATTACTTTCTATTAATAAAACGAACCAAAAATGTAAGGGAATTATTAAAAATGCTATTGCTGTGTGCCCTTGTTCAATTATTCTCACCCCCAAACCTAAACCCGATTTCGCTTCATCCATACATAATCTCACGGAATATCTGGTTAAATATTAAACGCGTTGAGGACACAATGGTAAATGCATTTATTTTACAAACTTTCACAATGGCCAAAATGATTTATAGCCAAATGAGCACTTTTGATGAATAGACTGTCAGAATGCAGGGAAAAATAGCAGCCAATCATGTACAAGGTCTCTGAGCACCTTGAAGATGAATATCCAGAATATCCAGACAATGGTTAAAAGGACAAATATTAGTCAGAATACCAGGAGAGTTCATCTGCCCCTCTTTAGATACTGTTTGTTTTATGGTCACTTGAAAGAGCAGAAAGGTCTTGATTTAATAGCACAGCAGAGATCCCTCTTTTTCCAGCCATCCCCAACAGTTAGAACATAGAACTGTACAGCACAGGAAAAGGATGCCAAACTAAACTAATTCCTTCATATCCCTCCATTCTTTGCTTATTCATGGGCACTTCCAAAAGGCCCTTAATCACCTCTATCGTAGCTGCCTCCACTGCTCACCCCTGGCAGCAATGTTCCAGACTCTTATCACTGTAAAGAGAACTTGACCCACACATCTCCTTCAAACTTTCTTCATCTCACCTTAAATGAGTGTCCTCTAGCCGTAGGCATTTCAACTCGGAGAAAAAGATCCTGACAGTCAACCCTATCTATATATCTCATAATTTTATAGACTTCTACCTATCAGCCTTCACTGCTCCAGAGTTCTGACCAAGATCCATTAATTGAACACAAATCAGGAAGGGCAACCGGGTGTGTTTCTCGTCTGCCTGACTCTACCTCACACATGCTTGCCTTTCTGTTTAAATCAATAGAGTCACTGGGGCTGGGAAAAAAAGACATTGCATTTTGAATAGATGCATTGACTGGTGTAATGAGGAACATGCATTTGTTAAAGCGAAAAAACCCTCCAATTGATTAGCATCATTCATGACCTCAGGATGTTCTAAAGCACTACGACTAATGAAGTAATTCGGTAAGTGTAATTATTGTTATGGTAGTGGAGGCAGCACACAAACAAAATGGTGCCGTTTAGCATCACTGTAAACCTCTTCAACTTTGGTCTAATAACTACAAGAAGTATTCTGCAGCAGAGATCAGCTAGTACAGTGCAATGCAATGCTCAGCTGCAGCATCAGTGGGACACCAAACAGATGTATACTCGTCAGAAGCAATGAATGTGCACTTATACTTAGAGAGACCTGCTCCTCGAGGGGCACGTGGTTGTCAGGGGGCTCCTCGCAGTTTATAGCCCTGATGGTGGCCTGGACCGCCTGTTCTGAAGTTCGAGAACCAGAATGTGGCTGCAGGTTAGCACGCAAAGCACAGTATGAGGTAGGCTGGCTGTCTTCTTTCTTTTCACTGGGCTGTGCGCGGTCCCTCCTGGGCGTTGGAGGGAGATGGTAAGGAGGAGGAGGAGGTGGGAGAGGTGGGCTGAAATTCCTGAAAGGATCCAGGCTCAAGATGTTGGTTTCCTTGACTGGAGTGGTCCGTCGAGAGTTTGGCTGACGTTTTGGGAATGTCGGGCTATCGATGCCAAGGTGCTCATTAGGAAAATATACCGCAGGATACTGAAGTGGAAAGAAATAAAATGGTAAAATAAAAGGAACATTACGTCTCTTAAAAAGTAACTCAGCTTTGATGCAAACTTGAAATATAGACAGAAGCTGCTGAAGTTACAGTGCGTCAGTTAACACTGGAAAGAAAAGGCTAATATTTCAAATCACAACTTTCAAAGCACTGTCATGCTCTGTACCAGCACTTCAAGCTTTTCCTCCTGCTGATGTGACCCAATTTAAAAATCTGATTTTGTATGACCCCAAGAGAGAAAATGGGGGACTGGGGCTTGGGGGAGCAGAGGAAAGAGTAGATGAGCAGGTTGGAGATATGTCAGTGGACAGAGGCTGGGAGGTTAGATCTACTTGATTTGATCTGATCAAAGCAAAAACCTAGCTGAAGAACAGATAATTAAAGCTCAGCGCAAGCTCCACTGCTGCGTCAGAGTTCCTGACTTGGGAGCCCACTGGGGGTCACAACCCACCACTTTTGGGAACCCCTTGGTCTACACTCAAAGATCAAATGTCCCTTTCTCTTTTCCTGCCTCCAAAATTCTTGTGTTTTTTTTTTAAGTTTAATTAATTAAATAATTAATTATTTGAGCAATGTTTCCAGGCGCAGGCTGGAGTGTCTCCAGTATTTGTCACCACCTGCTCAAAACTACAAGGCTTTTGACCAGGGACAGATTGTGGGCGTCTTTTACGAAGCTCAGAAATGTTTCTAAAGAACATACAAGAAATTACATTCATATGGCACCTTTAATGTAATAAAATACCCCAAGGCAACTCCCAGAATCAAACAAAAAATTTGACACCAAGGCACCCAAAACTTTTAAGCCAAATGACCAAAAACCTGATCCATGAGGGGTAGGTTTTAAACAGCTTATTAAAAAGAATTGGGTCAGGGAAGTTTAGTGAGTGAATTTCAGAGCTTAGGGTCAGGGAGCTTAGGTCATGACCATTAATGGTGGACTAAGGGAATCAGGATGTGTAGGAGGACTTCAAAAGATCTCAGAATACCAAGTGGACAACATTAAACCATGAAGAAAATTTTAGGGCTTAAAGAAACCTCAAAATGTAGTACTACTAGATGGTCTACTATGTAAAAAAATAATTTTAAAAGATTTATTTGGCTAAAAGTGGAAAGTGAGGAAATATTTGCAATTAAACTACAAAAGCATGAAGATGCTAGGTAACTTATCAAATTTAATGCTTCATTCTTAGAAATTAATGGAAACATATTGTAACTTCGGATTCGAGATATGGCTTAAAATTTTTGAGGGGAGACTAAATAAGGCAATGAAGGAGAACGAATGAGGAGGATACATGAATGCAGTTGAGAAAGGAAGAAATACTTGAATTTCTAAGGAGGGAAGAGGCTCACATGAAATATAAGCACCAGGATGCAGGGCCAAATGTATCAGAGATAAAAGGTACTGCAGATGCTGGAGAATCCGAGATTACAAGCATGGGGCTGGATGAACACAGCAGGTCAAGCAGCATCAACGGACCAGGAAAACTTGACGTTTCGGGCCTAGACCCTTCTGCTCCGATGATGCTGCTTGACCTGCTGTGTTCATCCAGCCCCACGCTTGTTATGCAGGGCCAAATGGTCTCATTGCTATGACGGTGGGACAGTGGTGTAGTGCAACGTCATTAGACTAGCATCCAGAGGCCCAAACTACGGATCTGAGATTGTTTGGGTTTAAATCCCAACTTGGAAAATCAACAGCACTTCAAATCAATTGATTTATCTGGAATATAGGGGGTTTTTGTGGCAGAGTGGTAGGGCCCCTACCTCTGAGCAAGGAGATCTGGGCTCAAACCCCACTTGCCCCAGAGATGTGTAACAACATCTGAAGGGCGGTACAGTGGCTTAGCGGCTAGTGCTGCTGCTTCTCATCGCCAGGAACCCAGGTTTGATTCCACTCTTGAGCGGCTGTCATGTGGAGTTTGCACATTCTCCCTGTGTCTGTGTGGATTTTCTGCAGGTGCTCCGGTTTCCTCCCACATTCCAAAGATGTGCAGGTTAGGTGGGTTGGCCATGCTAAATTGCCCCATAGTGTCCAGGAATATGCAGGCTAGGTGGATTAGCCATGGGAAATGCAAGGTTACGGGGAGAGGGTAGGGTAGAGGGGTGGATCTGAGTGGTATGCTCTTTGGAGGGTGGGTGCCAAATGTCCTGCTTCTACACTGTAGGACTCTATGAACAGAATGATTGGAAAATATCAAATCTGGAATACAAGGCTAACCTCAGAATGGTGACAACTATGATCAATTGATGTAAATGCTCACATGTGTCCTTTAGGTAAGGAAATCTGCCATCTTTACCTACGTGTGACTCCAGACCCACAGCAATGTGGTTGACACTCTATTTAAGGGGAAGTTACACACTGAAAAGGGAAAGCTACATGAATGAAGCTAGATGGGGTCAAGAGTATAAACAATAACATGGCTTTGTTGGGCTGAATGGCCCGCCTGCAATTACACACTCTATGTAGAGATCACCAGCTGACAACAGCTGGACAGATTCTTGATCTTTACCATTGTGCTTCTTCAGTTTAGCCACTGGATGGCAGCAGAGCAGAGCCCAGGGCTTGTCTGTGCCTGCCAGCCTTCTCTTTCTTTTCTTCTTTTTACTTTTGCTCCTTTTTTCCTTTTTCTTTGTTTTCTTTTCTCTTAAGCCTGGAGACTGGCGGGGTCTCTAGCTCCAGCAAACGCCAGGACGAGACAGACACGGCTCCAACCGAGCCCAGGGTCTACCAGTGAGTGAGGGCCAGGTCCCTGGCTGGGTCCCCCAGCCTGGACTCACAGGCTGAGCCAAAACTCCAGGCCTACAGATAAGCCTGGGTGCCTGGAGGAGGAGTGATAGTCTCAGCCTGGCATGGCGATCTCCCAGTGTGGTGGTCTCATCCCCACTTCCAGGGGACCGGCACAGCGATCTCGTCCAGGCTGCGTCTTCAGGGCATTCCATCATTCCTTATATTGGCTTTCCCTGGAGAGCAGGAGCGGTTAACTGAACTGCTATGAACTTTGTCTCTCTTCTACTTTTTTTATTATTACATATGACTTCTGTCATTGATGCAGGTGCAGTGGCTTGTAAAACTTTTCACGCAAAAGACACGCGACAATAAATTTCTATTCAATTCTTTTCTAAGAGCAGCAGAGGGGGTTTGCTCTCCATCCACAGCTCATCTCAGAGTCTGGGGGGGCTGGGGTAAGAGAGAGGGCAGTAAGCAAAATGGAGGAAGTCAGCAAAAAGTCAAGATCAGGACTCTCCACAAGGGGGTGTATGAGGCAAAGAAAATTGTCCAAGGAATCAAAACTCAACTCAATTTGTTGCATTTCTGGTGGGCTTTTAAGCTAGTTGCCCATGCAGCAGAATAACGTGTCTCCAGTAAAGTGGGGCTCCAACAGAGTGGCAACTTAAGTCAGAACACTCAAAATGCATGGGGTGGGGAGAGTAGGCTTAAAAAAAAAATCAGATTAGAATAAAAACATCCGTCTGGCTGCTGCTTGTACCATCACATCTGTGTGCTAAATTGGTATTTTAAATGTAGGAAACTTACTAAATTGGCACAATCCAGAACAGAGATCATTACGCACTGCTTATTCTCAATAATTAGTTTCTGTAAAAACACCACAGAAAATCCAATCACTGCAACCAATTAAGATTTACAAGTAGCAGCTTCAGTTTGAAAAGCTAGTGAATTCCTAAAGATTTATTTTTGCCTTTAGTTGATTAGATTCCAGCTGATAAACAAGCAGCCCGTTGCCTCCACCCCAACCAGCACTGACCCCTTTGCTGATGCTGCAAATGTAAAGAGTTACCTTTACTAGTTCAGTCGCTGCATCAGGAAGGCCAAACTCTCGGACCACGCGCAAGTATACTGCCCGGGTGACAGCAGCCCCTGCACCAATGTTTAAAGCGTAAGCCCTCTGCACCGGGTCACCTTGCCAGATCTCCTTAAGGCGCCGAAGCATGGACTTAGCTACATCAACTGGAGGCACTGTGGCAGTGGGGGGGGGGGGAGGAG
This sequence comes from Ginglymostoma cirratum, assembly GCA_024137785.1. Classification (NCBI taxonomy): domain Eukaryota; kingdom Metazoa; phylum Chordata; class Chondrichthyes; order Orectolobiformes; family Ginglymostomatidae; genus Ginglymostoma; species Ginglymostoma cirratum. The sequence continues at coordinate 5,345,947 of JAHRHZ010000001.1, forward strand.
AAGAGAGAGAAGAGAAGCGAGAGAGACAGAGACAGAGAGCGCGCGGCGGGGGGGGGGGGAGGAAGAGAGAGGGGGCAAGAGAGAGGGGGAGGGGGCGCGAGAGAGAGAGACAGAAAACAAAAAGTTTATCGGTTATCTAAATTGCAACGCAAATTGCTGACTGTGTATTATGAATATTGTTTACATTTAACTTCAATTTTTGATGCCGAGAGAATCAGGCTATGAAGGCAACCCCAAAATGTGCCGATTAGATCAATATCTCAGTCAGTCGCACTGCAGTTACTGTGATGCACTCATTTTCTGGAGACAGGATTTAAAACCTCATCAGCCACTGCAAAATTTAAATGCCATTAATTAAATACATCTGCAATAAACAAAAAATATTAATATCAGTAACAACTGTGAATCTATAGGATTGTTGTTAGAAAAAAAATCTGGTTCACCAATATCCTTTGGTGAAGGAAATCTGCTGTCCTTACCATATCTGGGTACCTCATCACGTGATCCACACCCATAATATTGTGGTTAGCTCTTACTAGCACCCTGGAATGGCCAAGTTAGCCACTCAGCTGTATGAAAGCCGGTAGTTCACTAACTGCTCGGGTAGTTAGGGAGGGTCAATAAATGCTGATTTTGTCAGTGGTGTGAACATCCCATGAAACAATACAAACAAAAAAAAAGGCAAAATGAACTCCCAGTATCACTGATGGCACAAATTATGGCTGCAGGATTCCATGCAGTCAGGAATTCCATCCTTGCAACCATCCTTTTCTCCTGAGATGGGCTATCCATTTTGTGCAGCAAAATGCAGCAGGGAATACCCCTGCTGCGGTTTCACAAGTTTAGATATTAGGAGGTGGCTACTATTTTTAAACCTGTCCTTGCGCACACCCTAGCCAGGATCTCATTAGTGTCTAATTTGAGATTTGCCTTGGTTTTTCCAGACCATCCTCCCCCACAAAGGCTTCCCTCACTGTTTGTGACTAACCACCCTTTAGCGAGGAACTTTTACTAACCCAAAATAATTACTTCTGATGCATCATTTTGTTACAATGCTATTCCATTCCAAAACCCTTTAATTTGACAGGACTGTTTCTGGAACACATCTATAAATTTAACATTGCCAACTGGCAGTGACTTACAAAAACGGTTCTACGTTATAGATAACAAGGTGTAGAGCTGGACGAACACAGCAGGCCAAGCAGCAGAGGAGCAGGAAAGCTGACATTTCAGGCCTAGACCCTTCTTCATCCAGCTCTACACTTTGTTTTCTCAGTACAAACTGCAGGTGCTGGAGAATCTGAGATTGGCCTGCTGTGTTCATCCACCTTGTTATCTCAGATTCTCCAGCATCTGCAGTTCCTACTATCTCTGGTTCTACGTTATGATAGTGATGGCAATTCAAAAAGAACCTCATTGTAAAACACTTAAGAACATAGAATCATACAGCACAGAAACAGACCCTTAGGTCCAACCAGTCCATGCTGAACATAATCCCAAACTAAACTAGTCCTAGCTGCCCACTCCTGGCCTGTATCCTTCCAAACCGTTCCTATTCACGTACTTATCCAAATGTCGTTTAAACATTGTAACTGTGCCTGGTTGTTAAAGGTACCATTTCTTCCTAACCTTTCTAATTAATCAACAGGGGAAAAAACTGAACCAACTGGATACAACACAGGTTGTCAGCTGTCTTAGTGGGTATCACACATCTCAAAGTCAGTTCAATTCCCACTTCAGAGACTGAAATACAAAAACTACAGTATCGTCACCAAGGCAGCGCCATACTGAAGGTGCAAGGTGGTTGGAATACTGGAGTCTGAGGCATCAAAAGTATGGACTTGCAAGTTCCACAGACTGTAGAAGGAAGACACCAAATCGTGCATTAACTTACCAGGTACTTCTTCATGGAGAGTTGCAGAAACACTTTCATCGCAGCCGTGGTGGGATCCAGCATTCAGGCGTGAAAAGTCTGCCACACTAGAGTCGACCATGTAGAGTGTATCTGGGACGCTAGAAATCCGACTCATTCGTACCTTTTCCAAACTCGTCTGCTCCGACATGAGTTCTTCCAAAACAATCTGAACAGATGGAGTTTACACACTAAGCTCCAAGAATATTTTTGCTGTCTTACTATACAATCCCTTAGATAGGGAGGAGGGTCCTGAGGGTTGGCACTGGTGTCTTCCATAAGGTTATGGAGCATGTGGCTGATTGTGATAAGTATGTTAAAGACTAAGGTGCACATTTTGCTTGTAGGAGCACTTCATGCTTCTAATATATTAAGGTATGAATGAGGGCACTGCAAGGGACAAGGACAAGGGCTTGAAGGCAAGCAGGGAGAAGCACTGAGAAAAGGATTGATAAAAGAAGTGGGCTTTAAGGATGGATTTATAATGAAGAAACTGAAGTTACAAGGATTTAGGGATGGAATTTTAAACTATGGGTTCTAAATAGCTGAAGGCACAACCCCCAGCATTAGCTCTGGAGCTACAGCATTAACAAATAGCAAGCTAAAGATGGGACTCAAGGAAAACCACCAACACTTGGGCGGTAGGCGGGAAACAACTAGCAGACCATCTTGCATGGATGTACTGAAGGACTACCACTGCTTAGACATCAAGACACATTGTATAAAAGACAATCCACAACGTATTACAAGGCAGTAATTCAGCACAGCATTTCAATACAGTAGGAATCCTGGACTGAAAATTAACAGTAGAATCCAAACCAAGACTGAATTATAGTTTTAAACTCACCACTTTTTACTCTTTGTTGTATCACCGCTATGTAATTTATGAAGAGGGACAGAAAGGGAAGGATACTACAGCTAAACCCAATCCAACATAAATAGGAACAAGTATGGGCCCCACAGTGCTTCGTGCCTGTTCAGGTATTCAATGCAATCATGGCTGATCCTCTAGCTTGACTCCACTGTCCCACCAATCTCATATCCCAAAATTCCCTTGAGGTCCCAAAATCTACTGATCTAGCCCTGAAAGCTCAATCACTCAGTACCCATAACTCTCGTAGGTTCAGAATGCCAAAGTTTCATATACCTTTAGGTGAAGAAATTTCGTCCTCAGTCCTAGCTGGCTGGCCCTTGCAGCTAAAGGGTTCGAGGGATATGGAGAGAAAACGGGAGTGAGATACTGAAATTCCACGATCAGCCATGATTATCTTGAACAGTGGTGCAGGCACGAAGGACTGAATAGCCTACTCCTGCGCCTATTTTCTGTTTCTACACCCTTGATTCTGAGAGAACATGCCCTATTTTAACACTCTCCAGTGAGGAGAAACAGCTTCTCAGCATTTTTAAAATTCTGAGGGGACTGGACAGGGTATGTTTCATTAAGTTCACCTCTACTGTCCTAAGTCCCACTCCGTTCAAACTGTCCACACAGAACATGCCCTTACTAGGCACTCCACTTTCAAGCACATACAGAGGCAGTCTTCCAAGCAACAAAGGGATCGCTGTACAGGATTCATAAAGACTCAGATTAACTTTCCCTTACCATGCTCAGGGGTACTAAGGCAGTAACCCCTAATGCCGCACCATGTGGAGTCAGCCAAATTATACACAAATCATACAACACAGGCAGTCATTTGACCTACAATGGCTCTTTTAAAGGGTTAACCAATGGATCCCATTGTCCTGTCCCCAACCCCCACAAAAGATATTGGATATGAATTTTAAAAAAGAAAATCAAAATTAAATTGCCTTTCAAACGATGCTACTGAACCCGCTCCACATCTCTCTCAGGCAGCATATGCTAGCTCACTTCAAAATCAAACTTCTGGCATCCCTCATTGGATTTTGATCCTTTGAAGATTGACCTGTGCCCTGCAGCAACTGCCCTCCAGCCAGTAGAAGCACCTTCTAATATAAGATCTCTCCTAATTGTAAATATTTCTATTAGGTCACTTCATAACCACTGCTGCTCTGAGGGGAGCACCACCCTGGCAACCAATTACTAGGAAATAAAACTCCAATATTAAAAACAGCATGAATAAGCCAGGGTCTGTTTTGCCTGGCACAATCAGCAGAGAATGCTCATTTTGGCAACCTGCCACAGCTTGAATTCCCTTTCTTTTTAAAAGACTGAAACCACCAGCATGACTGATCAGAATGAAAGCGTAGCAATCACAACAGCCAAAGATGCAAGCGGACCACTGGGAAACTAGATTCAGCATCCAAGGAGCATTACAAATTGGTGCAGAGTTAAATTCTGACTAGCACAATGTACAAGTCCCTTTTACCATTCTGTTAATTAGGCAGCATTTAATCAGAGCTGACAACCAGGTCAGTGAGGTGGAACAAGCCCTGGCTTTTATTTAATGTCACATGCTGGAGGCATCGAAAGAAAACGCAGCATAGCGGAAACTGTTTTCCCATTAATGTTCTGCTACAGTTACCACAATCGTGCCTGGGGCAAACAGCTGACTCCAGGGCACAGATTTGCAACTTCTGAAACAAAAATGCAGTGTGTGCCGTCTGAAAATAAAACACAAAATGGGAGTTACTTGCCTTGGCTTCCTCGATGTATGGGGTAAACAATCGGGGCTTGGCACCAATGCCCGAGGCCTTAAGGCAAAACCATGCCCTGGATTTCCTGCCCTCTGGGGGAGGGAGCATGTCCAATGGGGGCGAACTGATCAACGCTCTCTTCATCTGAAACACAAAAAGGATTTATTCTCCCCACGTTCTGTGACAAAACGCAGCTGACAATGGAAACCATACAATTTGCACAATTAAGCACACAGATTCAGCTGAGTTCAGGAATAGCCCTCACTATTCTCCCCAGGACCATTATTGCATTCGAACATTCATGCCACGGAAGAGCCACAGTAGCTTCGGCTGCAGAAATGACAGCTGATTTAATATCTGTTGGGCCTTTACTGTCAATTTACAGAGCTGATTTTTGCAGCAGTGCAGCTCAATGAAAAGTAGCCAACCTCAGTAAACGATCAAGCACCTAAGCAAAGCCACAAGAGTTCTCCAAGGATTAACAGGCCCCATTCCAAATGATTCCGTGAACAATGATGAAGTTGTTAATATCCTCTCTTAATCCAACAGCACCGAAGCCACTGTGGCACCTCTACAATAGAGACCAGCTAATTCAAGCAACATGGGGCCTTCCTACTATGAGTATTACACAAAGCTTCATCAGGGAGCTTGATCAAACAAGGAGAACACAAGGAGTCCGAGCGCAGAAACAGACCCATCGGTCTAACCAGTCCATGCCGACCACAATCCCAAACTAGTCCCGCCTGCGCTTGGCCCATATCCTTCCAAACATTTCTTATTCACATACTTATCCAAATGTCTTTTAAACACTAACGGTATCCGATGCTTCCTCTGGAAGTTCATGCCACATACAAACCACCTGTGCAAAGAAGTTGCCCCTTATGTCTTTCTCCTCTCACCTCAACAATATGCCTCCCACTCACGAAATCCCCAACTTTAGGGAAAAGGCACCTGTCATTCACCTTCTCTATACTCCTCATGATTTTATAAACCTCTATAAAAGGTCACCCCTCCACCTCCTATACTCCAGTGAAAAACGTCCCAGCCTATCCAGGCTCTCATTATAACTCATACCCTCCATTCCAGACAACATCCTGCTAAATCTTTTCTGAACCCCCTCCAGCTTCATAAAATCCTTCCTATAACTGGACAACTAGAACTGAACACAGTACTCCAGAAGAGGCCTCACCAACATCCTGTACAACCTCGATATGGTTTCCCAAATTGTATACTCAAAAGGTCTGAGCAACGAAGGCAAGCATGCTAAACACCTTCTTCACCACCGTCTACATATGATGCAAACTTCAAAGAATTACGTACACAAACCCCTAGGTCTCTCTGTTCTACAACACCTCAAGGCCTGAAGCTTGAGATGAAAGAGTAAATCAATTACACTTTGGACTCTGCTGGTTTGTGTTTGTGCGCACCTGAGAGGGAATGCCACAAAGCGAGGCTGTGATGGGATAGCGACACCAATAGGGCTGCCATTGTGTACAGTCAAACTCAAAGGTAAGTGCCTGTGCAATTTTAACTGGCTATAAACATCAGGCTCCAGTTACAGGTTTGGTTTACAATGAGGGCTGGTTTAAAAGAAATTCTAAATGGACATAAGATAAGGCTGCTCTAGAAAATTGAACATACAACACATTTTTTGTTGCTAATAGCAAGTCACTTCTCAGTTGCACAAACACCAAGTTCACCAACAGTTTAGTTGCTGTCTTTGTGGTAGGCAAAGCCTTCGGTTTGGAGGTTACATCTGTTAAGATGACAAAGATACTTGCATTCAGATAGTTCCTACTCCTGAACACTTTCAAAGGACTTTCCAAACTTCTGCTCTTGTTGCCCTTACATACTGCATGTGATACAGGATGTGACAGGAAATGTACATCAGGTGAACATAACATGTAAATCTCATATTAAGTTGTTGTTCATATTACGTAAAAGGGAGCATTCTTTATAAGGCCAGAAGCATTATGCATTTACAGTGAATGTTTAACCTGAAAAAAACACGTTACAAGTAAACATGGATTCACACAGTGGTCAATTAAGAAAGCACTGCTTTAAGATTAAGAAAATTCTGGACTGCAGACATTCTGGATCTGTCAACGCCATCTTAAAAAAAATGACTTGCAAAGTTGTGATGGAAACTGCAATCCCCCAATTGTAATATGATCTCTGTAGCTGTCTTTGTACATGAACCATAACATTTGCAGGCACATCCAGCAAGCAGTTAGGAAAAATGGTGGGAACATAAGAACAGGGGTAGACTATTCAGCACCTCGAGCCAGCTCCTCCATTCAAATGGGATCATGACTGATCTGCAGCCTAATTGCATACCTTTAGCCCACAGGCCCTAATACTTTTGCTTAACTACACCGGATCTATCTCAGATTTAAAACCTAACAGATGATCCAGCATCCACCGCTGTCCTTGGATGAGGTGTGCGTGCGCGTGTGTGTGCAGAAGTGCTTCTTAATATCTCTTCTGATAAATCTGGCCCTAACTCTCAGATTATGCTCCCTAGTTCTAGTATCTCAAATAATTGGTCAATCTTTATCTATCCTGTAAAAATCTTGAAAACTTTGACCAGATGACACTTTAACCTTCTAAATTTGAGAAAACTGATCTAATTTGTATAATCGCTCCTCATAATTTACCCCTGCAGTCCAGGTATCATTAGATCAGCCCTTATCCAATGAGGCTGGAATGCAACAGTGAAGTTATCCTTCTAAGAATGTACTAAGTCTCCTTGACATCAGACCACGAGTACTATGCAGAGTTGTGGCCGTCTCATTCAAGGTAGGATATGCTCACATTAGGGGAGTGTAAACACAGGGGTGATCTGAGACGATAGGATTGTCATACGAGGACAGGATGAGTAGACTAGGCCTGCAGCAATGAGAATTAGGAAAAACGAAAGGTATTCCATAACACCGTAAAGAAATAAGCGGGAGTAGACTATTTGGCCCCTTCAGCTTGTTCCACCATCCAATAAAAATTACAGCTGACCTGACCTGATTCCAGCCACAGTCCTTGACTCTTGTGAGTCAAAAGCCTGTCTAATCTAGACATGAATGAATTCAATGACCCAGTGTCCACTGCTCTTTGGAGGAAGAGAATTCCAGATACTAGTGACCCTGGGGAGTAGAAAAATTCTGCCTCTCATCTGTCTTAAATGGGAGACCCATTAAACCACACCTTCTGGTTTTAGATTCCTCCAACGAGGGGGAAACATCCTCTCAGCAACTAGCCTGTCAATCCCCAAGAAAACTGTGTTTCTTTAGGATCATCTCTCCCATTCTTCAAAACTTTTAAGTACAGCTCCAACCTGCACAGCCTTTTTCAAAAGGCAAATGCCTCACCCCAGGAATCAGTGGAGTAAGTCGTCTCTGAACTAATTCCAATGCAAGTACGTCTCTCCTTGAGTGGTGATCAAAACTACATGCAGTACGAGAGATGTGGTCACACCAATGCCTGTACAGTTGCAGAAAGACTTACCTACCATCAGTTCTGCTATAATACAATAGATGCATTCTTGCGCAACACCGTATTACATAAAACTGTGCTATTGAAATAGCACAGCCTTTGGGAAAAGCGGGGTTAGAGACACACCACCAAACAAACAAAAAACCACTCAAAAGCCTAACACAAAGGATAACACCGTTTGAACAAATGTTTAATTCATATCTAATAATGAAATAAAAGTAAATTTAACACATTATTTTGAAAAAATGTCAAGATGACTTGAGGGGGAGGTAGTTTTGAGGTTGATACCAGAGTGGCGCAGCAGGAGCATACCGGGCCCATAACCCAGAGATCGATGGATCAAAACCATCCTCTGCTATTTGCTACGAGTGAGGTTTTGAGGTTGCTCTGTTGTTAATGCAGGGGCGCAGAGTCGTCATCATCATCATCTTCATCTCCAGGTACAGTTGTGGTTTAGGGTGAAAAATAGTTAATCCAGAAGTGGATGGCTGTGATTCATTATCTTCTGACTGTTTCATGGGGGTTGGCTTAAAAATAGACATCCAGTTTTTGCAGCTTTGCCCTTTTTCTCCGTTCATAAAGAAGCTGTTCATAGGGTGCCAAATAAGATCTTATTCCACAAACTGCTACCCTGCTGCTTTCTGCATTGTAATCGTTGCCCTCCAAGACCTGCAACTGCTTCTCAATTTCCCTCAGGATAGAAGACAAAACAGAAGTGGAAAGCTCTCGTAGTGCTGCATCCTGGACTACTTCATCTTCATCTCCAGCTTCCACTTACCCCTCAGCGACAAATTGCTGTAGATCAGCTGCAGAGAGGTCTTCACAGTGGGACTCAAGCAGCTCTTCAACATCCTCACTCTCCACTTCTTCAAATCCAACTTGCTTTGCAAGATCAACACAATGTTCTCAACACAAAGCCAGCGTAACAATCATGTGATATCAACATGTACTCCTCCGTGCACCGATGGAATCGCGTTATAGCCAACACAAGCTCGCATTTTAGAAATAGCGTCCTATTCGCCAGTCACATTATAGCCAACTCGCATTGCTGGAACATGCATTATAGCAGAACCGACTGTACTTTTACACTCCAACACCCTTGCAATAAAGGCCAATATTTCATTTGCTGTTCTAACTACTATACCTGTATGCTAAATTTGTGATAGACGTGAAATGATACCCAGGTCCCCCAAGGAAACTGGGAGAGTGAAGAGTGAGTAGCTGAAGGAGACAGACGTGATGGTGGGGAAATGAAGGAGAGAGAGGTGTAGGTGGGGCAAAGGAAGGGGATGTGTGGTGGTGGTGGGGGCAGGGTGCGAGAGAGCGTTTCTTTGCAGTTCTTTACCCCAAATGAGCCATGGAAGTTCGGTCTCGAGAATCCTCAAGCTAGAAAGGGATAGGTTTTTTTTGATACCAGGGCCAATGGGAAGAATGCAGAGGTGCAAGTAAGGTAAAAATCAATTTTATTAAATAATGCAGCAGATTCAAAGGGCTGAATGGCTGATTCATATTCCTATTTCTGATCACCTTTTACCCATCAGTCATGCTCAAGTGAGTACAGCTCTTGACCGGAGTCAGAAGTTTGTATGTTCTACTCCAGACATTTCATATAGTTACCCATAACCCTGCACAGTGCCGAAGGAGCATTGCTCTGTGATGTATAGTCGAATGACAAGATACTAAACTGAGTCCCCATCTGGCCTTTCAGGGTCAACATAAAGATGCCCTGCAAATATTTCAAAAGATAATCGCAGATCTCCCTGCTGTCCTAGTCAGCATCTATTCCTCAAAAAGTTCTGGTCACGATCGCATTTCTGATTGCAGCACTGTCCTGCATGTAAACTGACTGCTGTGCCCGCTACATGTCCAATAGAAGATAGAGGGTGGTAGTAGACGAAAAGTGTTCAGCCTGGAGTTCGGTGACCAGTGGTTTTCCGCAGGATCTGTTCTGGAACCTCTGTTCTTAGTGATCTTTATAAATGAGGATGAGGATCTGGAAAGGTGGGTTAGTAAGTCTGCCGATGACGCGAAGGTTGGTGGAGTTGTGGATAGTGTGGAGGGCTGTTGTAGGTTGCAATGGGACATTGACAGGATGTAGAGCTAGGTTTAAAAAAAAAGTGGCTGATGGAATTCAACCCAGAGAAGCGTGAAGCGATTCATTTTGGAAGGTCGAATTTGAATGCAGAATTAGTGGCAGGATTCTTGGCAGTGTGGAGGAACAGAGGGATCTTGTGGTCCACGTCCATAGACCCCTCAAAGTAGCCACCCAAGTTGATAGGGTCGTTAAGAAGGCATATGGTGTGATGGCTTTCATTGGCAGGAGAATTGAGTTTAAGGGCCGTGGGGTTATGCTGCAGCTCTAAAACCCTGGTTAGACCACATTGGACTATTGTGTTCAGTCCTGGTCCCTCATTTATTGTAAGGCTGTGGAAGCTTTAAAGACAGTCCAGAGGAGATGTACCAGGATGCTGCCTGGACTGGAGGGCAGGTCTTATGAGGAAAGGTTGAGGGAGCTAGGGCTTTTCTCATTGGAGAAAAGAAGGATGAGAGGTGACTTGATAGAGGTGTACAAGATGATAAGAGGCATAGATAGAGTGGATAGCCAGAGACTTTTCCCAGGGCAGAAATTACTATCACCAGGGGGCATAATTTTAAGGTGATTGGAGGAAGGTACAGGGGAGATGTCTGAGGTAGGTTCTTTACACAGAGAGTGGTGGGAGCATGGAAGGCACTGCCTGCAGTGATAGTAGAGTCAGATACATAAGAGACATTTAAGCGACTCTTGGGTAGGCACATGGATGATAGTAAAATGAAGGGTATGCAGTTTAATTTTGATCTTCGAGTAGGATAATAGGTTGGCACAACATCGTGGGCCGAAGGGCCTGTACTGTGCTATACTGTTCCATGTTCTATATATTAAACAATGATTACATTCTGGAAATACTTCTTTGGCTGTAAAGCACATTGGAACATCTGGAGGTCAAGAATGGCACTATACAAGTACAGATTTTACGCCCCAACTTAAATTATCTTAAGAATGCTATTTCTCCAGGGAGAATACAGACTGTAAAACAATTTGCATTCACATAGAACCTTTAATTTAGCATAACACCCAAAGCATCTCCCTTACATACACAGTACAAATGTTAAATTGTACACCTTCACCACATTGTCCAATGAACATTAAGAAATACACATCAACAAACACAATCTGAACTATCAGTACGGCCTGTGTTAAGTTCACAGCAAAATTGCTAAAGAAATCAACGCGCAGCGATATTATGCTCTGAAGAACACACAGTAACACCTAATCCTGGGGGCGACAGCAGCAGCGCTCATCTCACAGCTAGAATCAGACTTGTTTGTATAAATAGTTCACTGCACTTCAAAAAGCAATTTTACCACTTTAAAGCAGAATTGATGTCTTTAAACACAGACTTATTCTAGTCCCATAGGAATGATGCTCTAATTTCATAATATATTTAGGCATGCAGACTGGCACACATTTTCTCTTTACTCGGTCCCAGAAGTGCCTCAGATTTTCCCCACACTCAGCCCAGGAATGTTGCACTGCTGGGGCAGTGAGAGTACAAGAATGCTGAACAGGGACGGACCAGTTTTCTATTTATTGTAAAAGGATTAAAAATCAGGCAATTCCTCCTCTTTACTTGATGGATTCATTGGTCCCACATGATCTATTACTTCCAGAGGCAGGATCAAGAACAATCCATCACAGAGCATCCTAAGTTGTTCTCACTTGGGACTCAAGTGACTTGATATTGGAAACATGGCACCCAGCATTCAGAAGACAAAATCCAGTTCCCCATCTTGGCAGGGGATTAATTAAAATAAGAGTCCTTGAGTCAGACGATGGGGTTAGGATACCAAAGTTAACTGGGGTAATACGTGAGCAGTGGACAGATTGCAGGCTATTAGAATCTGAGTTTAAATTCTGAGTGAAGAAGTTTCTCCCCACCTCACTCTTAGCTCTCTGACAATGCTGGAATTGTGACCCCAAGTTACGAACAAACAGAATATCCTTTAACCGATTGAAACTATTCTCTAATTTTGAACACCTCGGTAAGGTTAACTCTCAATCTTCTCTGCTCCAAGGAGAATAAGCCCAATTTCTCCAAGCTTTCCTCACATCTAAAATTTCTCATTCTTCGCATCATTCTAGAAGATCATCCGGTCACACAGCACAGAAACAGACCCTTCGGTCCAACTTGTCTGAGCCAACCACACATCCCAATCTGACCTAGTGCCATTTGCCAGCTTTTAGCTGCATATCCCTCCAATTCCTTCCTATTCATATACCCATCTACTCTTCTGATGCTGCTTGGCCTGCTGCGTTCATCCAGCTCTACACCTTGTTATCTCATATACCCATCCAGATGTCTTTTAAATGTTGTAATTGTACCCACCTCCACACTTCCTCTGGCAGTTCATTCCATGCATTCACCACACTCTGCATGAAAAGTTGCCCCTCAAGTTCTTTTTAAATCTTTTCCCTTCTCACCTTAAATATATGCCCTCTAGTTTTAGACTTCCCCACCCTGGGAAAATGACCTTGGCTACTGACCCAATCCATGCCCTTCAATTTTATAAACCTCTAAGGTCACACCTCAGCCTCTGACACTCTAAGGAAAAAAGCCCCAGCCTATTCAGCCTCTCCCTACAACTCAAACCCTCCAGTCCCAATATCCTTGTAAATCCTTGCTGCACTCTTTCCAGTTTAACAAGAGCCTTCCTATAGAAGTTTGTGCTATCTCCAGGACTTTAACATTTGTTCTATAATATTCTATACTTCACTGACCAACAAAAAAAACTACTCAACAACTTTCCAATCACTCCTGTATGCCAGATACTCCACCCAAAATGTCCACTCTAGGGGTCGAACAGAAGCCTGAAGCTTAAAAAAGTGTGGTCAGGTCAGGAAAACATTTATGAAGCATTGAGATACACCCTTAAATATGCATTTGCAGCAGGTTGCGTAGGGATATCACATCATCTTATGCAAATGCACAATTAGCTCAACAGAAGTTGATGTACAGCCAAGTTTTTGGAATAGCTTTTTGTTTTAAAAATAGGACATTCTGTATTTTAGCCTATGACCTACGTTAGGCTGGAAGTTTGTCAGCCAGCACGGACAGAATGAGTTGAATAGCTGCCTTCCAAGCTGCAGATTTCTACAAATCTGGTTCAAGGTATCTGTCCCCCTGTTCACAGTGTAAAGAATTGTTTTAAAATGGATTAGACTGGAAGATTCTGTCCCCATCCATCGATAAGAAATGTACTTATGTGAATATAGAGCAAGGAAAGTTTTGGACTTGGCGTGATGTTCCCATACCATTAAAATATAAAACAATATCTGTTATACAGGCCTACATCTAAAGGGAGGTTCTCCAGGCAAGGTATGAAACAGTAGGTAGTACCCCAGCAAGAATCAGGTCACTTCAAAGGGAGGTAAAGTAATATTATTGTAATATCTGGCAATAGTTTGGCTTTTTCAGATTTCAGTCTCAAAAATGACGGTCATCAGGTCTATTTTCTTTTTAAGAGAAAGCAAATACAGCAAACTTAGTCTTAACTGGCACCTTATGATCCACTGCACTCGATAAATTGGCAAAAATTATAATCCTGAAATACCGGAAGTTTACTGTATCGTCACGATCTCTGCAATGTCTGAGTAGTTGGTCGAGCATGTGAGTAAGAAGGCTCCCTGCAGCTAAGTTTTACTTAAGGCAAAGTTGATTAAATATAATAGTGATGGGCATACCCCTGCATTATGTTTCTATGTGTTTTTACATTGACTATGCAGATCAACCAGAATACTTGATCAACTGGGACACTCTTGGTCCCATAGGTGCAGGTTTGAGGAAAAACGTCTGCTGTATTAAGAAAGCCATCCCTCATTTTAATTTGGTACCGCAATGAAGCACAAAGTCAGTTTGGCTGGCACAACTCTGATTCGAGAGCTTGTGAAGTGGTGGTGGTTGTAGTGTGGTCAGGGGTGGGGGAGAGAGGGTTCAGTTGAGGGAGGACAGAGTCCGCGCCGCGGGGGGGGGGGGGGGGCTAGGAAGCGGTTGAACATTTAGGGTAGGAATTTCACCTTATGGAACCCAGAGAACCATGGGGAAATTACACTGTGAATGGAATTTAACAAAGACAGGAATTTGAAATCCACGCATTGCTGGACTGAGCAAATTTAGGTCAGAAAGAAAATATTGACAGCTCATCATTTGTGTTGTTAATTTTCCTTTTTCCTGTCTTCCTAAAGGCACTAAATCATGCTGCAGTTTGGTTAAACAGACTCTCCTCAACCCAAGCCAAATGGCTCTTCAAACAGCAGCTTAGACAATAATGAATTGGCAAGTTCTTCAATCCTGATAGATCTCACTGCTGCGCCTGAACTTATCCTCAGTGGATATCCACCATGCATACACACTTTCCATCCGTATCACACCACATCAATCAGAAAGATGGTCAGTCAGAGATTACATGTCCCCTTCCTAAACCAGAGATGCTGAGACTGAATGCAAATCACCACTGCCAAGGCCCCCGCATCCCCCAAAACATAGGGCCCTTCCTCACTGCCTCAGCATTGGCTAGAATCAGCTAATTTGGGATGAGTCTGAACATTTCAGATAAATATCCTGGCCAATGTTTCCTGCTACTCAGATACTTGGCAGTTACCCAAATATGCGGTCTGTGGATCAGGGATCAAAGCAACAATAATTAACATAACAGGGCAGCCATGACTCGTCCTGTCATGGCTTAATACAGTTGAAGAGAATATATTAACACATTTCCACAAAAGCTGGCTCCCTTTTCCAGTCACAGAATGCAAATATTCAACACTAGATCATGTCTCATTTTCAAAGTTAATAGTGAAGGATTCGCTAAATGTGAAAGCGTTTGCTCAATGCATGTGGCCAAATTCTAGTCCACTGGATTAAAAGGGACAGCAAGAGCACAGAGAAGGGATTTTGCCAAAGAAGATCCAACAGAAATTAGCGGTGAAAAGGTTGTTTTGCAGACAGCAGCACACAGAGGGACTCCACAGGCAAAGGAATAACCGGAAGTAATTTAATTCCTCCAGTTTGATCTGCCCATGAATATGTAATGGCCGAACGGTGACCATATCTTTTTCTTTGCCATATATCCCTTAATACCACTGGTTAACAAAAATCTGTCACAGTTCTATTATTAATAATTGACCTAGTAGAACCACCATTCATACAGAATCATAATCTCTACAGTGTGGAACTAGGCCATTTGACCCATCAAGTCCTTACTAATCCTCTAAAGAGCATCCCGCCCAGACCAACCCCCTACCCTATCCCTGGAGCCCTGCATTTCCCATGGCTAGTCCACCCAGCCTGCTCATCCTTGGACACCTTGGGCAATTTAGCATGGCGCATCCACCCTAATCTGGGCATCTTTGAACTGTGGGAGGAAACCGGAGCACCCGAAGGAAACGTACACAGCCACAGGGAGAACGTGCAAACTCTACACAGAGTTGCCCGAGGGTGGAATCGAACCCAGGTCCCTGGTGCTGTGAGGCAGCAGTGCCACTGTTCTTTTGGTGTATATTAAATTTGAACACAAGAAATGGAGGGACAGACAGACAGATGGGGGAGGGAGGGAGGGTCAGTCAGGCAAAAGGGGATGGGAAAGGGAGGAAGTGTCAGGCAGATGGGTGAGGGGGTGGAAAACAGACAGAGGTAATGGTAGTCAAGAAGGGTTATAGATACAAATTAAGTGCTAATAGTTGAAACTAGATCAGCTTTGAGGAAAGCAAACAAAAATCTGCGGGAGTGAGGGGCAATCAAAATGGAGATTAGTGTTCATATTCTGAAGTTGTTGAACTCTGTTGAGTCCTGAAGCTATAAAGTGCCTAAGTGAAAAGTGAGGTAATATTCCTTAGGATTGCGCTGGGCTTTGTTAGTACACTGCAGCAGGCCAAGGACAGAAATTTTAGAAAGAGATGATCCAGCTCATTTTTCTAGCTCTGCTTCAATGGCCTCATAACTGCCCTGAGTTAAACGCTAGTCTTGAACCCACCCTTCTCCTCCAAAACTCATTGCAAAATTCAATCGTATTACGATTGCTGCTATTATTAGTTAATTAATCATCTCACATTGTGCCATACCAGGTCTAGCACAGCTTGCTCCCTGCTTCGCTCCAGATCACGCTGTTGTGAGTCACCATTTAGAAAACACTTAACTCATCTAGGCTATCTTTGTCCATCTGATTATTCCAATCTTTCATGAGAAAAAAAAATTGTACACCACTATTATAATCAGGAATGTGCTGCCTAAAAAAAAGAAGTGAAATCAGATCCACAGGTAGCTTTCTAAATTCACTTTTGTCAACACAGCCCAGATATCACCATAAACCAATCTTCCATCCACTGACTCCATCTATACTTCCTGCTCTCTCAGGAAAGCAACCAGCAAAGGGACCTCCCTCCCCGGTTATACTCTCTTCCACCAGACAGAAGATATAAAAGTTTGAATGCGTGCGCACACACACAGATTCAAGAACAACTTCTTCCCCACTGTTATCAGACTTTTGAACGGACCTCTCAAATGTTAATGTTAATCTCTCTGTGGCTGTAACTGTTTTCTGCACTCTGTTCCTACTACCCTGCTGCGCTTGTATAGTACGATCTGCAGTGAAACAATGCTTTTCACTGTATCTTGGTACATGTGACAACAATAACTCAAACTCAGACTAAAGGGTAATAGGGTAAACACTTGAATAAGGAAAAATGTGGACTAGTGGAACTCACTGACTAGCTCGACCAAAGAGGTGACACTGAGACAATTGGTCAAAAGACCCCTTTGTGGCTGTACCATTCCAAGTGTGACTGTAGCAAAATCCAAACTTAGAATTGGGTTTTGAGTGGTATGCACAGGCAAGTCAGGAAATTAAGAAATCCAGTAAGCTCCAGGTAGGGGAAATGAACCACTGCAAAATGCGAGAAAATCTGCAACAAACAAATGCAGACAAGGGTGTCTAAAACAAGATTTCTTTCACTTCTCAGGATCTGGCCTCAAGAGTAATTCTCAAAAGGTTTTTTTCAGCTCGTCCACTGAAAACAAAAGCAGCCACATCCAGACCTGTGCCAGCCAAGGGAAACAGCTTTTATTTACAGACTTTGTCTTTGGACCTTTTCTGATTGCCTCACATCTAAGGAGTCAGTGTTCAAATGTGGTCGTCATTGTTACACGGGCAAATTTGGTTATCAATGTGCACTGAGTAAGATCCTGGCAATAGCAAATTAGACAATCAAGATATGGGGGCTTTACAAAGAGAGACGTATGGTTTTAGTTTGGAATATTGTAGCAAAGAGCCAGCATGGACTTAAACATTTGTTCACTGGATTTGAGCATTGCTGGCTCAGCCAACATTTATTGCCCATCCCTAGAGAACAGTTAAGAATCAACCACACTATTGTGGGTCTGGAGTCTCATGCACGCTAGACAGACAAGGGTAGCAGATTTCCTTCCCGAAAAGGATATTAGTGAACAAGATGGGTTTTTATAACAATACCCAATTTCTAACTGAATTCAAATTTCACCAGCTGCCACACTGATTTCAACCAGTGTCTCCAGAACATTAGCCAAAGGGTCTAGATTAATGATTTCATGATATCAAAACAACACCACTACCTCCCCCACCATGGACTGAAGACCATGTTCTGTGCTGCAAATCTCTATTCTTAGAATTCCTACAAAGCCACTTACAGCATCAGCCAAGACCTCGCTCTTTGCTGGAAGGATGTGAGCAATGCGAACGTGTGGCACCAGATCGGAAACTATTTCACGGAGTTGGGCCGAGTCCAAATCTCGCTTCTTCACTCCGCGTTTGTTGACACTGTGCGCTGTCCCGTTCAGTAAATTGGGCTCTACGTAATGGAAAAGGAAAAGCAAAATCAAAACTTTAGTTACAAAATTTGATTTCAATATTTCTTTACTACTAGTCTGTTAGGACCAAGTGCCTTGCTCAAAATCAAAAGGCAACCAAGGCTATGAGCTCAGGTTTCTGCTGAGGTTGCTTTACAAAGTAAGCAAACAGCATAGGTTAACCCATTTCTCTTCCTTTGGGCATATCTATGCTATAACTTGGCAATTATTTACAATCAAGTTTATTGTTGAGGGAGACTCAAGTCACATAAATTCCACATCCCATCACTGAAATGGAAGAAACTCAACAGACACTGTCTGAATGTCTAGATTTTGAAGATATGTTGGGAGGGAGCAGAAATATAGGACAGAAATTAAGCAAACTAGGAAATTAAACTGAATAAATTCAGTGAGTGGTTTGATACTCCAAATATAGCTGAATTCTGAGCATGGATCCCAGTAGATGGAAAACTCCCATCAACTGGGGGCTAAGCCCCGATTGAAGCTGGTTTATTAGAATATAAATTTACTTTTAAGCCAGTAGACTTCAAGCTGTTCTTTATTTGTGTTTTTAAAAAAGGAACAATAGCCTGGGGAAAATTGGTGAAGTTGCGGTAATGCCTAGGGGACGCAGTTTCAAATCCCACCAATTTGAACTCAATTAGCAAAACTGAGTACAAAGCTAGTCTCAGTGAACCATGACATCTAGTGCTGACTGTCATTAAACTGAAATCCACCTGGTTTGTTTACATCATCCAGAAAAGGAATCTACTACACTTAACTCGTTTGGCCTAAATGTGACTCCAGACCGACAGCAGTGCAACAGACTTTTAACTGCTGCCAAAAGTTAAAATGGCAATTAGGGCTGGAGAACAAATGCTGGCCTTCCCAGCAACACCCACATGCTCAGAATAGGTGCAAATAGCTAATTAAGCTTCACAAGTGGGGAAGCTAATGGACGTTAGAAGAATAAATTTAAAATTAGCACCCGCACTCATTATGTACAGTGCTGACAAGGTATCAGACTGAATGCAGTGTAGAAACTACTCAACAGACGGACGAGAGGCCGTGATCCACTACTAGTACGATTCTCAAGTTTACTACATTCTTTCATTCTGTTACGATGATCACTCAGCTGACACACATTAAATACCATTATTATTTGCCCATGTAAAGCTCAAGGGGGAAGCCCAGGGCATCAGTTTCTGTTCAAAGTCCTCCACTCAATAACAACTGTTCGATATATTCTGAGAGGTTATTTCCATGCAGCCAATTGGCTGCAAAATAGATTAATGGTGTACCTGACTACTCCCCCTTCTCCCTTCCCCACACACTCCCACCACGTGACTTTCTACTGCCTTAGCATAAAATAAATCAGAACAGAATTATGAATGGAGATAGTGACTAAGTGTATCTGAAGGCAGCTGTCTAGGAACATCATAAACATTTCTCAAGTTCTGAGATGTTCTACATCAAAGAGTCTGGACCAAGAAGACAGGGAGAAACTGTTCCCACTTTCAAAAGAATCAACAAAAAGAGAACAAATTTAAAGTAACTGGCAAAGAAAATGAGAGACACAAGGATACGCAGCAAGTGGTTAGGGTCACCTGAGAGTGTGATGAAGGCAGGTTCAACTGCAGCATTCAAAAGGAATTCTCTGAAAAGGAAGAATGTGCAGGGTTATGGGGAGATGGTGGGAACATGGCCCTGTGTCTGCCAGCTCTTTGAACTAGCAATTCACTATGGGCTGAACGGACTCTTGCTGCACTATAATGATTGAGGCTATGGGAAGTTGCACTCAACTGATTTTAAAATGGCACAGAGCATTTCAAATTCACTACTTTGCCTGTGAGACAATCCTAAACGTTGATCACTTTCTGCAAGACAACTGCCCAAAATCTACTCTTAATTCACCTTTTAGGTGTTAGAATCTGTGAACTCTCTCTCTCTCTCGTGCGCACACGAACACACACACACACACACACACTTGCTTACCAAGTTTAAAGTTTACTTGTTTACATGAACATTGAATAAAATGTTCTGCTGAATTAGTCAGTGGGTGGAACATTTATTGCTAGGTTAATGATGATAAACATCACAGGTCTTCAGCTTTCATGTTGAGGGAGGAGGGGAGTATAATGGAATGAGAGCTTCAAAACATCAGTACAAAATGCTGAGAATATTGAATGTGTTGAGACAAATAGTACAAATACATTGAAGGAGAGTCTAGATAAGTACAATGGAAAATGTTAACAGCTAGATAGAGAAGTACAAGAGACTGGTGGGGGGAACATGAACAGGCTGGACTGTTTAAACATTTGTGCTGTGTATTCGAAGTAAATAAGAAACTAGAACTTAATGTAACAGGCACGAAGTTTGGCATTTTCGATTATCATAAACAAATGCTCCTAACCACGGTGTTCACTGAAGTGCTGATGTGGAGATGCACTCGTTCTAGGTTCTGTGCAAATTAAGCCATTGATGAGTAATTGCACATTTCAGATCCCGAACAGGCAATAAAATTAAAAGGGAGGTTTCACAAGCTATTGTGGCAAGAGATTTTTGCCACTATGCTATAAAGGTGTGATAAGTAACAATAATGAAAAGAAATCAAAGTATATAAGAATGCTCGGTGTGTGCTGCAATGTGTTAATTCAGGTGTCAGTACTCTACAAATAAAAGCAATTATGATCACAGCAAGAGAAGTGCCAACATAAGTCGAGGCTGGCTCCAAACTAGTCGACACATGCAATCATCCAAATTCAACTATTACTGGTTTTTAAAAGGAGCCATCCACACCCACTAATTATTACATTACTTCAAACAATCCTTCAGTGCATTAAAAACAAAAATCAAACTTTGCATCAGCCCTCATTTAACATGGTTTTAAAAAAGTCACAGACAAGTCAATTTATTCCCCCTCCCCAAAAGGCTGCCAATTTAGAAGAGAAATAGATTGTTAGGATAACAAAAAGAATAAAATGCTGTGTAAAGCAAGAAACCTCCCTTCCCTTCAGCACGTGGTATCAAGCTGAGCTGCAGTTGTGTAGCTTGACCTGTGTTACCTAACCCCTAAAGTGGCTACACTTCATGTGTGTGAACTAGACAATAAACATCAAGTGGTTATTCAAGCATAAGGTTATCACAATAAGATCTTTTGTTTATATCACACCTTCAGTGTAGGCAAAGATCACGCATCACTTCACGTGAATGTTATCAGGCAAAGGTTTGTCACTGGTTCACAACAGGAGATATTAAAATTGGTGACTGAAAGCTTTTAGGATGGGGTGGCAGTAAGAGAGAGGGGAAGGAATGCAGACTAAAATAGTAATGGACAGAAATAACCAAGTAGACAATTAGCCACAGCCCACAAGGGCCACAGGTCCTTCTCTAATAGAGGAAATACATGTAACCGGATATTTAAAGAATTCTTTCACGGGATGTGGGCATCACTGGCTAGGCCAGCATTTATTATCCATTCCTAATTGCCCGTGAGGGGGCAAAGGTGAGCCACCTTCTTGAACAGCTGACATCTTATACAGCACAGACACATCTGATGTGCTGTTAAGGAGGGAATTTCAGGATTTGACCCCACAGCAGCAAAGGAACGGCTGGTATATTTCCAGGTCAGGATGGGGTGTGGCTTGGAGAGGAACTTACGGGTAGCTTCAGGGGTATCACTCCACATTAAGCACTGGGAAAGGAAAGGGGACAGGCCTCCCTCCATGAGTGAACACAGCTAGTTTAGGGATTGAATGCTCGCTGCTGGTGTAATTCAGTCTAACATTCGCGCCATTTGCCACCTGAGTTAACAAAAGCATCACAAAAGAGCAAAATAAAAGGAATACCTTGATTTGCTTCCTTAAATTGAAAACAATCAAACAGAAGAATGGAGCTGGGAAGTGACAGCATCTTACCAGAATACAGGCATGCTTGACAACTGGAGGTGTGTGTGCATGTGCAGATTGGGGGTTGGGAGGAGAGAAGAAAGAAGAGGGCGTGTGTGCAAGCTCATGGTGGGAGGATTTAAATCCCAATTTCATTTTTACAGCCAAACTATACAGGAATGCTCTTATTTAACAGTAAACACCAGCAGTGACTAAGCACAGACACCAGTTCAAAACTATTAAGGTAACAACAGGGACTTTCAGCATGTACGATAGAAAGCAAGTGGCCTACAGCACCTGAACCAGCAGGCAGTCCAGGACTGCAGCTTAGCAAGTCTCCGCTGTACTCAGTACACCTGCAAATAACTTACCTTCATCTGACAGACGCCTTGCCAGCTGGTTTTCTGCCCACTTAATCACAGCCTTCAGGATATCGTGTTCACTTGCCTGCAAAGGAGGGTGGGTAGGGGAAGTAGGGTAAGTGAAAGGTTGGGGGAAGAGGCACCATGTCAGCATCAGTATCACAGGTTTTATTTTAAAACTGTTCTCCTTTCCACTCTTATTTCACAAAAGGTACTCTCTCATGGAGCACAGTTTCACCAACAATAGCAACTTGTGTTGAGATAGCACCTTAACATAATGAAACATCCCAAGGCATGTTATAGGACAAATTATCACACTAAGTCACAGGAGTTAAGTCAAATGACCAAAAGAGATACGTTTAGGTAAGTGAACTGAAGAAGCAAAGTGAAATAGAATGGCAAAAAGTTTCAGAGTGTTGGACCCAGTCACCTGGAACCACAGCCACCAATAGTGGTGCAATCAAAATCACAGACACACAAAAAGACCAGAAATAGGGGACAGAGGTTGCCGAAGGTTGTAGGGCTGGAGGAGAATATAGAGATTGGGTGAGGCCATAGGGAGATTTGAAATGAAGGATGAGAATTTTAAAATCAAAGTGATGCTCAACAGGGAGCCAATGTGGATCAATGTGTACGAGGTGACAAGTTAAGACATGGCCAGAGTTTCGAATAATCTTAGAAGTTACAAAGGGCAGTTGATGGGAGACTAACTAGGAGTGTGTTGAAATAATCAAGTCTAAGGGTAACAAAGACACAAACGAGTGTTTCATCAGTTCAAGAGCTGAGACATGGAGAGAAGTTACATTGGGGGAAAACAGATAAACAGTCTCACTGATGGTAGGAGGTCAGAAACCCAACCCATCTGAAATATGTCAAGGTTGTGAACGGATTTTAAAAATGCTGAACTTTTGTACCTTTGTATTTTTCTCTTGGGAAGAGAATAGTTACCTGCAGTCCTTTAGTTTTACATCTGAACCTGCACCTCAGACAGCAAGTGACAACTGACTATAAGAACAGACAACTATCAAACACAATCTTGCTGCATCCCCACTAGATCAAACTGAGGATAATAAATGGCTGAAGCTGCAACTGATTCTCTTCTGCAGTCCAAGGCTGCTCAAGCTACGCATAATTTGACTAGGCATCCTAATACTGGAAAACAAAATACAAGGGGTTAGAGGTCATGCATCAACTACACAAAGCCATAGCTGAAACACACTTGGTATAGCGTTCATTTGAGTACCGCACCTTAGGCTAGATATACTCACCTTACAGAAGTGCAGATACATTCACAAGAACAACACCTGAACTAGAAGGGTTAGTGATAAGGAGCAAATACATGAACTAAAACTGCATTCAGTGGAATTTGGAACAGATCAATAACAGCACAGGAATAGGCCCTTCGGCCCTCCAAGCCTGCCCTTCCATTCTAAAACTGTTTTCATGTCCAGGATCCTTCCTATTTATGGATTAGTCCAGGTGTTTCTTGAATGCTGCTATTATGTCTGCTTCCACCACCTCCTCAGGCAATGCGTTCCAGGCACTCACCACCCTTTGTGTGAAAAACTTGCCTCGCGGATCTCTTTTAAAGATTCCACCCACCTCCCAATACACACACACACACACACAAACTTGTGTCCCCTAGTAGCTGACCCCTCTGTCCCGGCAAAGTATCTCATACTTTCCATTCTATCCTTTCCATTCACAATCTTATACACTTCTATCAGGTCGCCCCCTCAACTTCCCGAGTTCCAGTGAAGACAAACCCGGTCTATCCAACCTTTCTTCATAGCTAAAATCTCCCTTACCATGCAACCTTTTCTGTACCCTCTCCAAAGCATCCAAATCCTTCTGGTATCGTGGTGACCAGAACAGTACACAACATTCCAAATGTGGCCCAACTAAAGTTCTATAAAGTTGCAGCATAACTTGTCTATCCTTATACCCAATGTCCCCCTCCAATGGGGGCGAGCATACTATAGGTCTTTTTTTTAAACTACCTTATCTGCCTGTGCTGACACCTTCAGTGATCTGTGCACTTGTACACCCAGATCCTTCTGCATATCAACACTTTTACTTTAGAAGGTGAATGGATGGCTTGATCCAAGTTTTTGAAGCTTGGGAGAACACAGTGATGTAATGGCAATGTCACTGGACTAGCAACCTGGAGGCCCAGGTTAATAGTCTGGGGACAGGAGTTCCAATCCCATCGTGGCAGCTAGTGAAATTTAAATTCAATTAACAAATCTTGGACATAGAAAAGTAATCTCAGCAATGGTGACCAGGAAACGTTCATTTATTATTGAAAACGCTACCTGGTTCACAAATCTCCTTTAGTGAAAGAAATCTGCCATTCTTACACAGTCTGGCATTAATGTGCTTCCAGATACAAATCAATGTGATTGACTCTTATTTACCCTCTGAAATGGCCTAAAGCGCTTTTCAGTTCAAGGGCAATTAATGAAGCACAACAAATGCTGGCTTTGTCAGCAAACCCCATATCTAACAGAGGAAAAAGAAAGAAAAATGTATTAAGGGAAAATGAGAGATCTCTTAAAATCTACCTCTTTGACCAAGCCTTTGGTCATGTGATCTAATACCTCCTATGTTACTCTTATCATATTTCTCTTTATAAAGCATCTACGAAGTGCCTTGGGATATTTTACTGTGTTAAAAAGGTGCCAAACAAATATGTTGTTGTAAACAAACTATTTTCGCTGACTGGAGTGTGTTGGTACTAGGGGTACAGTCTAAGAATTGGAGCTAGACTTTCAGGAGTAAACATTGTGCATGCAAAAGGTGGTGGAATTTGAAGTTCTTTTCCTCAAATGACAACTGATGCTGAATAGATTGTTAATTTTAAATCCAACAAATGACTGGTTTCTGATAACCAAATGTGACAGGGATACAGGGCAAAGACAGGTATACTAAATTCAGTAACAGGCTCGAGGGGTGAAATGGCCTCCTCCTATTCTGATATACAGCATGGATTCTAAAGAGCCACCATAGTATAATGGATAGAATAATCTCCTCCTGTGCTAGATTATTCCATGATTCTATAATTTCACACTTACCAATTTGATCAGATTGTGGTATAATAATTTCCCCGAGCTTCACGTGAATCAGTTTTAAATGGAGAAAATTGTTACACAGTGCACATCGTTGTCTAGTGAACACAGTTTTAACTAGTGATAGAAACTGCAAGTATAAATATGTTCCACAGGCTCAGCATGATGTAATGCAAAACATTTGAGGCTAACCTTGCAGAGCTAGAATTAAAACATCCCTGACTAATGATATAGTTCCATCAGTACAGTACTTTACATAAATAAAGCTTATATTTCAGTGCCCTTCCCTCAGAGCATTTTACTTTCAAGAATCCTTCTGGATACAACCAGACATGATTAGAAGGACGGAATAAAAACACTTTAAAGAAATGGCTCAAAAGGAGGAGAAAAGGAGATAAGGAGACAGCATGACAATTTTCTGATCAAAGAAATGCACAGCCCTCCTCTATATCTACAGCCTAGACTAGTGTTCTTCCACAAACTCCTTCAACCCAACACGCTCCAAACCACAAAAAAAGTCTCGACTTCAAAAGTTTCTTCTCATTGAACACAGTCAGTGCTCAACATTAAACGCTAAAAAAAAGCAAACAAATTGCACAACATCTTAAAGCACACCACAGGTGTCTTCATGTTGTATTAATCTCTGAAATGTCACAAGTAAAAGACGACTTGCATTTAAACAGCATAGGGACAGTCAAAGACCATGACCTATGTGCTTTATAGCCAATAAACTGTTGTAACATAGAAAACATGGCAGCAAATGTGGTGGCACAGCAATCATCTGCTTTATTCTGATACTGACTGAGGGATGAATATTGACCAGGACAGCAGGGAGAAGTTGCCAGTTCTTCTTCAAAACGATCAAGTGGGCTACACGAAGCCATAGTTTAATATCTCATCTATAAGACCGCATCTCCAACAATGCAGTATTGCTTCAGGACCAGGTGTTTGCTTAGATAAAACCTCCTGACTCAAAAGGTGAGTGCACTGATGGCTGACAGTATCTTCTGCCTTACAAAGACCCCAGGACTAGCTTATCCAGCAAAACCGAAGAAGAATTGCCAGATTTGCTCGCACCAGCAGCCAGACAGATCACTGTATATTCCACCATGTCACAGACAGCCAAGTATGTTGACTCTGCTGTTGTTAATAGCTATTCAGGACTACAAGCTGACAGGTGCTTGCATTGAAGCAACGCAGAAGCAGCTGATACCAATCCTCATACTGAAAGTGGATCAGAACTGAACAATGCAAGTTTTAAACACAAACGCCTGTGACTGAAAATACAACAAACTTTTGCACCATTACATTTAAACTCTTTACCACAGGGTGTGTTTGAACAAACTAATATATTTACATTTACAGTGGAATAGTCAAGTTCTAAGAGGCAGACGGGAATAAAGAGTATGATGGAAGATGAACTAAAATAGGAGGAAGTTCAATAGGTGATTAAACACTAGCATTGGCTAGTTGGGTCAAATGGCCTGTTTGTGTGACATCTTCTACATAATCCCGTGTATTAAATAAGCATTTCATTGCATCATAGCTTATGCCAATGTATTTGTTTAAAAAGTATTCATATCCATTACAGCTATTAGATTATAATATCTCCACGTTTGACTAGCACAAACAAAACTTAAAGGAAAATAAACTAGTTAGCACACCAGCTGATTTACATATATACACATACACTTACTTAAGAGGACGGTGCTGACGACAAGACATGACAAAATTTAAAACAGTACCCATTAAACACAAGGTCTCAGTGAAGGGTTGTACATGAAACATTAGCCTTTTTAGATAGTGACTGACTTACTATGCATTTCCTGAATTTTCACTTCATATTTAAAATTCAAATTCAATTGGTCTGGGCGCAGACAGAACTCTACTTATCCGCACAGCCTTCTTTAAAAGGTTCATGCATCCAACCTGGGTTACAAGTCAGTTGTGTAATACTTTTGTCTGTCTCAAATAACACCAAAAAGCAAGCAGATGACATGATCACTTACATCATTGCCTTTTGCGGGGATTTGCTGTATGCGATATGGCTGCTACACTTCCAGCAATTATACTTTAAAAGTAATTAATTGTCTGTGAAGTACTTTAGGACATACTCAAGCACTACAGAAAACTGAAGTCTATTTGTCCTAGGCCCAAACGAGAGGCCACACAGATACAAAGGACAATAATTTGTAGGGCTGAAACAAAACAGGCACTTGCTGACAGAAGTCAGCAGGTAGATGCAACATTTGGGTGGAGAGGTTAATTTCAGGGTCCTTGTCAATTTAATGGTGTAAACACAAGGCAAAGACATCCTTTATCATTTGCGGTCATCATCAATTTCCATTTACATTTTATTATCGTCAGTACCAGTGATGGGGTTGGAGGAAAGAAAGAAAAAAAAAAGAGATTGTGATTGGACATCTCACTGAGTCACTGAAAACCTTTTAGTGCTTCTAATCTAAGGGCAACGTCATGAGGGATCTGCACAGAGCAGATGGGGAAAAACTTCCCTCTGGTGGAAGGATCAAGAACAAGGCAGCACAGGTTTAAAAAGTGATTGGCGTAAGAAGCAACAGCAATGTGAAAAAACACTGTCTTGCACAAAAGCAGTTAGGGTCTGAAATGCACTGTCCAACTGCAGAGCGGGAGCAGATTCCATCAAGAGGAATTCAGATTGTTCCCTTACAGACAACAATGCGCAGGACCAGGGAAAGGGTGCAAGGGACATTCAGACGCATCAGGCCGATTGGCCTCTTCCTGTGCTACAATAATTGATTCTTATTCAATTAATTATTTTCGTTACAGAAATTCTTGAGATGCAGCGGTTGCCTGGCACGACTGGCATTTGTTGCCTATAACCAGGGCTGAGTAGCTTGCTGAGCCACTTCAAAGAACATTAGGAATCAGTCACAAAGGTGTGGGGCTGGAGTTACACGAGAGCTAAATTAAGGAAGAGGAGCAGGTTTCCATGCAGAATGTGCAATCTAGAATGCTGCTTTAAATCCAACAGCTAGGTTTAATCCATGGGTCACTGTGTTTTTGAAATACAAAACTGCCTTCAAATTCTAAACTCACTATGGTGGTATGTGAAATCAAAAATATTTAGACCATTAGTCCAGATCCCTGAACTACTAACACAAATATGTAATTGATACCAAACTTTA